>LFZO01000943.1:3736-18916 GCA_001578225.1 Pseudocercospora musae
ATTCCTTCCTCGATTCCATAACAGTCTACCGGTAAACTAACGAAATAGTACGTCCTCGTACCGGTTGCCTTACTCGCTTATTCCTTTAGTATCTACATCGCTTCTAGTTAGCTCGTCCTTAGTCTTGTCGGTTACCTTATACGCTAAAATAGCCTAACTAGCTTGTAGCTTATAGTACTTGGCTAGCTCCTTCTCGAGGTCCTTTATAGCTACTAGCTTCTTATAAAGAATATCGTTATATACTTAGTCGATATCTTCTCTATTAATAATATACTTAAGTTCCTCTTCGTTTAGCCGGTTCGTTAGGGCTACTAAACGTTGCTTGCGACGCTACTTTTAGTCGGTTACGAAATAGTATCGGTCTAGGTCGGCTTCGTCGGTCTATATAGCTATACTTCGAAACTACTCGGTTTCTCTAAGTACCTCTACCTAGGTACCGACGTAGCTTACCGCTATGTACTAATTAGTTAGGACCTTAGGCTTAGGCTTAAGCTTAGCCTCCGTCTCGGTTTCTCTATTAGCTAGATTAGTCTTTACTATAGTAGTTCCCTAAATAGGAGATCCCTTTATATAGTCTAAAAGTATAGTCGGTTCGTACGCTTCTAGCAAGTTTCTTACTATTGCCTATTTTGTAAGGAGGGCTCGACGAGCTATCTTGCTAGATCCTACCGCTTATAATTATATTACTATAATATCGGATATTAGCTAGTTCTCGTCTATATAGCCGATTTTCGTACCCTAATCGGAAACCTTCTCTTTGCTTAGTTCCTAAATCGTATTAACCCGAGCTAGGTCTAGCTTGTTTAGCTAGTTTTAGTCGTCGGCTAGTAGGTAGACAAAGTTGCTCTTAATACGAACTCGTAGGTCGTTGAATTCTCGTAACCGATAGAAACGTTCGTTCTTCTATTCTTCGGTTAAGGCCCCGAGCTTAGACTTACTAGCTTGGGGTCTCGTAGTACCGCCTAGCTTAGGCATTAGCTTCTTACGCTTCGGCTTTTCCTTAGTCTACTTAGTTAGGATAGCTAGAATCTCCGACCTAACTTCCTATAGAGACATCTTATCGCGTAGCTTACGTATAGTCGTCTCCTTATCTAGTTCGTCGTCGCTCGATATATAATCCTTTAAAAGGTAGTCCCTTAGTTCCTTTAGTTCCGCTTTGTCGGGAGTAACCTTATTATAGGTCTTCTTTGTCTTCTATTTGTTCTTGTTCCGCTTTAGTATCGGTACCTTAGGAGGTAGCCTATCGTCGCTAAGCTCTAGCTAAAAACCTCCGCTAAACGGGTTAGTTCTCTTAGGCGGTTCCTTAAATAGCGAACGCCTATCGAATAGGTTAGTTCTCTTACTACCTACCGCAAAGGTTAGGGGCGCCTTCTACTTAGTCGCCTTCTACTTAGTCGGCTTAGTCGCTAGCTCTAGCGCTTTCTACTTCTTCTACTCTATCGCTAGCTCCGCTAGGGCCTAGTTCTATTTCTCTATAATATAGGTACGCTCGCGCTTATTAATTACTATAAAGGTTATAGGAGCTTCTAGGATAGCATTTCGTTACTCTCTCTATATAGCCTAGTCGCGTACGCGCTCGCGTAGTTCTTCCTAAGTCGGTAGCTTAGTCTTAGGTAGTTTAGCTACGTAGTCTTCTATGCGATCTTCTATACTTACTACAATAGATATCGTAGTCTAGGTATACTAGGCTATTGTTAATATCGCGTTATTAATGTTACGCAAATATAAAGTTATATCTACGCCTAATAACGTAATTAAACCGCGCGTATCTACTATTTGCGAAGTAAGCTTTTATGTACTTACCTAATCTAATTTAATGCTTCCGATGATTCCTCTTAGTTAGTTACTAGCGGTAGCGACGGTTATATACCCTTACTAGGTTCGGCGGTATAGCCTCCGTTCGTACCTATTTATCCTCTCCTAGTCCTACTTTCTTCTATCTAACTAGGTACTTAATAATCTCCTTTCGATTCCGGCCTATACGTCTTATACGTCGTTCCCTTAATGCCTCCATTTCTAGTAGCATGTCTCCTTAGTCGATACGCGTTCTTAACGGTTGCCTAGTTACTCGCTTATAGGGGTTATCTATATTTAGGTATAGTTCTAATTCTTGGATAGAGACTATAGGATGTATCTTCTAGTTCCTTAGTAGATTAATCTAGTAGGCTAACCCCGAAGACATTACCTTCTTTACCTAATATAGTCCGATTCTTAGTAGCGTTAGCTTCCGGTTCCTAACTCCTAGTATAGCGTAGTTCTTTAGTCGTAGATAGACTAAATTACTAATAGCTAGTTTCTATAGTAGATATTGAGAATTGTATCGTTACTTTATCGCTACTTGAGTATAGGCTACGTTGTTCTCTACTTCCTTACGATAGATCTCTCGTTCCTTAGCTAGGTTAGCTCCTACTCTAGTTACTACTATCTACGCTAGCTCCCTAGGATTGAAACCTATTAGTACCTAGTTAGGCGATAGCCTAGTCGAGGCGTTAACCGAATTATTTAATACTAGTTAGATATGCGGAATAGCGTATTCTAGTTCTATATCTCTATCCGGATATTAAGTAAGGAAGAATCGTAGAGTAATCTTAACCGTTTAGTTCGTTCGCTCGGACTATCTATCCGCTTATAGATAATAGGCCGTCGTTATTAATAGCTTAACCTTTAGTCGCTTAAAGATAGCTCTCTATATCTCGGCCGTAAACTTTGGATCTCTATCGGATATAATAACGGTTAGTAATCCCTAGTCGTATCGGAATAGTTCGTCTAGTAGTCGGTTTGCCTAAGCTTCGGCTAAGTATTTATTATTTCCTACGACTAGCAAGACCTTCTTAGTATACTTATTAGTTACTATAAGTACTACGTTCGTCTCCTACGTTAACAAAGCTATAATAAAGTCGATCGTTATCGTATGAAATAGTATAGGTAGGGACTAGATCGGGTTTAAGGCTCTATATAGACTATATCGCTAAGTCTATAGCTCTATACATTCCTAGTAGTGTCTTAGATACGCTTTTAGTCGCTTCGCTAGTTTCCTAACGTAGTACTAATCGTTAATACGTATATAGGCTCGATAGAATCCAATATAGTATTAGTTATTATAGATACTACTAAAAACATCTCCTTCTAGAACCTTCGGTATATAGAGCCTTTGTCCGTCGTTCTAGGGATTATCGAGCTATATTAGTCCCTCTTCGTCTACTAAGAAGGATGTTAAGCCTAGTTCCGCTATTTGAACTATTACCTTTATATTGCTCTAGTACTTATCCTCTTCGTAGGCCTTTAGTAACTATTGCTTGAATGCCTTATCTATTTGTAATATAGTTATATTATTAGTCTAGAGCTCTTCTAGTACGTCGCCTTCTAGATAACTATCGTCTACTATTTCTAGTCGCGATAATGTATTAGGTACTATATAGTCTCTTCCTAGCTTATAGACTACTTTTAGTCGGAATAGGGATAGGTACTAGGACGACCTTGTTAATCGGTTATTAAGCTTGTCTACTAATAATAAGGTAAGTGCTATCTAGTTTACAATTCCTACGGTTATAGCATAGTTAGTTAGTACTATTATAGTTAACTCGTATACTTCTACTATCTATCGTACTCGCTTAATTGTCTATACCAAGCATGTAACCTCTAGCTCGGTTAGCTAATATCTCCGCTCGGCGCTTAATAGTATCTTCGATAAGAAAAGGATTAGTTATGTCTTAGTTCTACTCGGATTTTTAGTAATCGTATCGCCCTCGATATAGGTAATTATTGCTCTAAAACCTCTTTTCTTTAAAGCATCTATATAGATATATAACGGTCGGTTCCTTGCGAAATATACTAGTATTAAGGGCTTCGCAAATGCCTACTATAGAGCCTCAAAAGTAGCTATCTATTCGTCCGTTGCCTCGATTTGCGTAGTCGCTATATAGTGTTTACGGCTATAACCTACTACTAGTACTTACTTAAGTCTCTCGGTCTTGATCTTCTATAAGGGCTTAGTAAGCTAGGCATAGTAACCGATGTAGGTTCGTAGCTATCTAGTTAGTCTAAAGTAGTATTTAAGGTCCTTTAGCGTTCGTAGAAACCTTAACTTTGCGATAGCGGCTAGTTTGTCGGTTACTATTATAACGCCTAAAGTATCTACTCGTTAGCTAAGTAGCTAAATTAATAGGTATCCGACAAAAGCTTTCTCCGGAGTAACTATAAGTTAATGTAGGTCTAGGGCATTGAATATACGATTTAGGTAGTCTAAATACTCGTCTAGAGTTAGGCTATAGATAACAATATTATCGATAAAGGCTTTTGCGAACCCGCTTATACCTTCGGTTCGTAAAATTCGATCGATCTATCTTTGTATATAAGGTAGAGCGTTTTTGTATCCTATTACGGCTACATTGTAAGTTTCTTAGCCTCGGTAGGATACTATAGATAGTTTGTACCGGTCTTCTTCCTTAACTAACTACTAGTAGAAGAACGCTTTTATATCGATAGTAGAGATAAACTTAGCTCCCTATACCGTAGATAGTACGTCGCCTTATAGCGGCATTAGATAGGTGTCCGTTATCGTAATGCGGTTAAGGCTACGGATATCGACTACTATCCTACCCTTACGTTCCTCGGCTAATTCCTTCTATACTACGAAGGTAGGGAAGCTAAAGGGCGTCGGTTCCTTAGTCTAGTATATACGTCCTTAAGCTTGTAACTTGTTATAAACCTTGTCGATTACCTCTCGTTCCTTTAGACCTATTAGATAGACCTTGTAGGCTAATTTAGCCCTAGCTACTTTCTAGTCGCTTACTAACGGTATCGATATTTAATCCTTAGATTAAACCTTAGCGAAACGGCTATCGTCGGTAAACAGTTACTAGTATTAGTCTAATAGGGCGTTGTACTTGCTCCTAGTTTCTTCGTTACTAAACAATATAGTACCTATTAGGCTAGGCTTCTCTAGTTCCGGCTCCTTAGTTATAATAATAAACGATAGTAGGACTCTCGGTTTCCTTCTATTCTATATTATACTCATTGCTATAGTAGTACTATTAGGGAAATGCATCTATCGGTCGGTAAACGATAATACTAGCTTCTCTCTTAATATTAAATCTATACCTAGTAGGACACTAGTAGCTAGCCTATTTATTAGGTAGGCCTTCGTAGATACGGTAACTATATTAGCAAATACTATGTCGATAGTTATTTCTTCTTCGAGGCGGGTAATCTTATTACCTACTCCTCGAACTAATTTAGATTAAGATACCTTTATTAGTATTTTATTTAGATATCGCTATTGCGCTAGAGCTCGGTCTATAAGCGTAATTGGGTTACCGCTATCTAGACATATCTCTATTACTAGTCCGTTAATATAAGCCTATACTATAGTATATCTAGTAATCTCTTCCGTTTGCTTATTAGATCGGGTAGCCGCTAGGACTTTTGCCGATACTTAGTCCGTAGATGCGAATATAGCTTATTAGACGACGCAAACTCCTATCGATATACTATATATATATACGTTAGATCGATACTTAGTTAGTTAATATCTAGTATATCTACCGCATTAGCCTTAGCGCTATCGCTTTCCTACTTATCTTCCGATCCCTTAGTAGATCTAATATATAGTACTTCCTCTTTATCTAAATCTTCTTTATCTCTATCCTTAGTTACTTCTAACTAATTAGAATCAAACTTCTTCTTCTAGGCAAATGGCTTTAACGGTTAAGCCTTCTTGTCGCTAGTCTTGTTAGTAGCTTTTAACCCTTTTATATATTCTCGTTAGTCGGGCTACTTTCGAAAGCTCTATTAGTTGCCTAACGGTACGTCTCGTCGCTATAACTATAATCGCATATTATTAGTCTATAGCTTCCAGTACTCCGAGCGCTAATCCGTCGATAAACGGTAGTCTCGAGAGTCTCGCTAATCTCGTACTAGTTACTTACCCGTTCCCCGATTAGTAAATAGTCGCGATAAAGGTATCGCTATAGTACTTACTATAGTACGACGGTTCTATCGTCGAGCTAGTTTAGCCTATATCGGTTACTCTTCCTTAAGCCTCTATCTAAAAGATACGATAGTATCTTAGTTCGTTAGTAGCCGGATACTACGACGTAGCTCTATATCGATACTATTCTAGGTATACGTTAGTTACTAAGTCTTGCTAATTAGGCTAGAGTTGCGAGTATAGCGGATTACCTTACTAAGGTATCTATCCGTATTCCGTCGGTTAGTAGTATTAGTTAGAGAATATTTAATACAAGCTAGCTTATATAGTAACTCCGATAGTAGGGCTTAGAAGTTCTCTCTTAAGATCGTTACCTAGTAATCTAATCCTAGAGTATAGCGTAGATCCTCCTTCGCTAGGTTATCTAATATATTAGTATACTAGGTTAGAGCGGTGCCCTATAGTACTACCGGTATTCTAGCCTTGACTCGTTCTACGTCTCGGTAGGTAGCTATATCTTTTAGTCGGTCGATAAAGGTATTAATATCTTAGAAGAAGATATTAGATCCTACGACTATTAGGTCTTCTTTACCTTTCGGTAGATTAGGCTAGAAGAAACTAATCTCTTAGTCCCTTAGTCGGTCTATACTATTAGCGTTATTAATTATTCCTTAATTGCCTACTACGCCGGATATATTACCGGCTAGGTTACGTTCCGCATTGTTACTAATTTTAGTAAAGGCTTAGGTAACCGCTTCTCGAATTGCGGCGATGACTTCGGGCGTAAGCCCGGTTGCCGGTTCTAGCTAGTTCGATATGTTACTAGGCACGCTAGTTACTTAAGTACTTAATATTTCTAGTCTAATAGTCGAAGATAATAACGGTCGGGTAGTTATCGTAGATATAGAGGTAGCTAATATAGAGGTAGCTAATATAGAGGTAGCTAATATAGAGGTAGCTAACTCTAGTGCCTTAGTAGGTAACCTCTACGCCTTGCTTAGTAACTTCCTTATCGCCTTAGTAGTTACTATAGGAGAATTTAGACCGTAGTTCCTTCTATAGAATAGTAGGAAGGTACTCTAGGCTTATTATCGGTATATAGATAAGTCTAGCTACGTAGGTAGGTAGGTCTCGGTCGCTACAAAGTCCTATAAGAAGCATAAAAGGTAGGCCTTAGCTTCTACGTTAGCGACTTAGTTAGTTCGTATAAACGTAGTAAAAGACCTAACTTCGTCTATCGGTTCCTCGAGTAGGTTCATTCGCGGTAGACCTATAGAGTAGTAGGGACAAGTAGTAGAGCCCTTAGTCGAGGTCGGCTCTTAGATCTAACTCTATCCTAATAGCGTCTCGTATAATACCTAGTAGAGAGTATTAGTACGTATAAAGCTACTAATTGTTATAATTGTAATGAGTTGGTTGATTTAGTAGAGTAGAGAATTCTTGCTAGATACAAGGTAGGCCCCCATGAGTCATCATCCATTAGTCATAGGCCCCCCCCCCTGTTCCTTCCTTGATTCCATAACACCGCCCGCATGTGTACGGATGGCCGAAATATTGCCGCGTCGGACGTGTGAGGGCGGTAGACCACGTTGTCAGTGACAACTGAACTGGTTGGTACTCCCACGCTCAGAGCCTGAAACAATTGTTTCAATTGTGATGGCCGTATTGGTTTGGACGTGTCGCCCAAGACGGCGTTCTAGAGCTGCTGCAGTCAAGCGGCTATTGCTTGGATCAGAGGTACAAGTTTAAGTAGTTATCCAGAGACGGTTGCCTGAAAAGAGCTGAGCATCAACACCTGTTTCATTAGAATCTGACAACGCTGTGTAGGCGCCAACGATGCTGCGCCTTAGCCACATCCGACACCGAATACATTGTTATTAAGACCTTCAAAGTCGATGGACTCCCAACGCAAGTCTTGCAAAAGGTTCACTACTCGCAATCACCAGCATCCGCACAACCTATTCAACATAGCATCGAAAATACGTATGGCATCCAAAGAATGGAGCAGGATGTCATCTGCTTCACAAAATCTTCTGTTGAGTACTGCCGAGGGTAGAAATCCGAACGTGGGCGCCTGTCAAAGTCGTCGCCACTCGGCACTGGTTGCTAGAGACGACTTACTGTGACTGCAGGTGTCGTTTTCATTCAGAGAGCTAAGGCTTCCTCGGTAAACCCCAATTCACCATGTCAATGGTATGGACAGAAGCTGATTCATCAATTGGTAGAGGCTTTGTTGAGCACCCTTCCAACACCGATCGTACCGAAGTTCGCAATTCTTTGACCGTGGAGCTCTTAGGCACGCCCAATGGCAGCTACTTGGCCCATCTTTCCAATGACGGGACCATCAAGACTCGTGAGCAGATGCATGCGGAGAACAATCAACGAATTGCGGTGGAACGCCGTCTTGCCACGGAGGAAGGCCAGTTCCCTGAACTTGGCCAGACTCCTGTTCGAGTCCAAGCACATGCGAGGATGTTGGCACAAATATCTAGGCTGCGCGATGACAGGACCGTGAGTGTCATGGCGAAGGAGGTCGAGAAGAGCAACGCAGAGTAGGCGTATGCCACTGTTCTGCGCATCCAAGCTCAGGCTCGTGCAGCTGTGGCAGCGGCGCAGGCCTCTGGCCGTTAGTATTGTCATTGGTCCGTGAAGGGATTGAGCAGGCGTCGTCTAGATTACGTGGTGGCCAAGGCAATAGTATAGCATAAGTACTCGAAGATGATGATCACTCTTCACCCTGGCGAATTTCAAAATGTCTTAGTTATACTGACGCCTTCTTCTTTTCGTTGTAGCATGTTTTTTGCAGATCGCCTCCCTTAATCAATCAATCAATCAGCAGTGCTGCAGGTATCAAGCTTGTAGCCTAAACACACTGTATCAAAGGTGATGAAGGCATTAATGCACGCTTAGACAAGGCTACGAGAATGTCAAAACACGTCAACGTCACCGGTTTGTTATGTTCTAGAACTTCTAGGGTCAAAGTGGAACCTGTCATTGCTGCGTGTCTTATACCAAGCCGTGGGTTCTCGCAGTCACTTGAACAGACCTCTGTTTTCGTTTTGGCACTGCACGATTCCACTTGGCTCAGTAGTTGTGTGTGGTTCTGTGTTTGCTGCATAGCTAAGACAAAGGAGAAGATATAGACAGTGGTATGAATCTTCTATGTGTCTTAGACAAAGCATCGAAGACGATGTTGCTCAGAACGAAGAGTATATCTAACCTTTCGTCTGACTCTTCTCTAATTTCATCGCAGCATTCAACACGTCCACTTCATCACCGTCCCCAAATCATGCCTTCTCGCACCTCAGAGCAATACGGCCTCGCCGAGCCACTGATGCTCGAGAAGATTGATCAACTCTTCGCTTGTGGAGTCGGAGAACTAGTTGCCCTACCGCAGATCGTCGTCGTTGGTGACCAATCCTCTGGAAAGAGCAGTGTGCTCGAAGGTTTGATTCAGAAGCCGCTGCCACGCGACACTGGTCTCTGCACTCGCTTCGCCACTCAGATCGTCTTTCGTAGAGCGGCCGAGGAGCAGGTGAAGGTCTCTATCATTCCCGACCTCGACGCTTCCCTAGAGCACGTCTCTCGTGCGAAGCAGTGGGGGAAGACGATGTCCTCGTTAGAATCTGACATGTTCAAGAAGATTATGCAAGAGGTCTGTTTTGCTTTCAACTGCTAACTCTTCTTTAACTGACATCGAGCAAGGCGCATAAGGAGATGGGCCTGTCGAGCAACCGCGACGATGGAGAGAAAAAGCCTACATTCTCGAATGATGTCCTTCGTCTGGAAATCTCCGGCCCTAATCAGGAGCACCTGAGCGTTATCGACGTCCCTGGAATCTTCAAGAGCACCACGGAGGGTGTGACTACTAAGGCGGACATTCAACTTGTTCGAAACATGGTCAAAAGCTACATGGAGAATCCTCGATCTGTTATGCTCGCAGTCGTTCCCGCTAGTACGGATCTCGCAACACAGGAGATATTGGAGCTCGCCGCAGAAGCCGACGTCTATGGCGATCGCACACTCGGCGTGCTCACCAAACCGGATCTGGTGGATAAGGGTGCCGAGTCTGGCGTGGTGGATCTGGTAGAGGGCCGCACTCGCCCTATGAAGCTGGGCTGGCACATTATCCGGAACCCCGGCCAGAAGGAACTTCAGGACGTGACTATAGATCGGGGTGGGCTGGAGGCGGCATTCTTCCGCTCCTCTGTCCCGTGGAGTAGCATCGAGAAGGACAAAGTCGGCATCGATTCCCTAAGGGTTCGCATTAAGGAAGTACTGTCGTCGCTAGTCAAGAGAGAATTCCCCAAGGTAGGTACTTGTATCTCGTAGTAGGGTCCGCCTTCCCGCTAACACGTATGCTAGGTACAAGTAGAGATCAAGAGTAGACTCGCTTCTCGCCAGAAGCAACTCGGTAGGCTGGGGCCGGAACGGAACAGCCCTGCTGAGCAGATGGCATATCTTGTGGAACTTGCAACCAAATTCCAGCGTCTCGTCCACCTGGCAATGAATGCCGCCCATGGCGCCGACGATGCGTTCGAGACGAGTCCTGATCTATGTGTCGCTCCCGCCGTCATGTCTCGAATGCAGACCTTCTCGGATGAGATGGCAAATTATAGCGAAGCTTACGCCTTCAGCCACGACGAAAGTAGCGAACCTCTTGCGTTTGAGGAAGACTCTGACGAGCCAGACACCTTCCACAGCCGAAAAGAAGTCGATCTTGACGATCTCATCGGTATCATACATCCACAAGAGAGCCTACCGCATCCACGATGCGGCGAGATAAAGGCCTGGCTTATCCGAGTGTTTAAGGGCAATCGAGGGTTCGAGCTCGGCACCTTCAATGCTTCGATCCTAGCGACGGTAATGAAGAAGCAGTCTTTGAAGTGGACGGACATTAGCATGGGCTTCGTGAGCGACGTCATCGTCATCGTCCACCGATTCGTCGGGGCGGCTCTGAATTCTATCTGTGAAGATCGCAATGTTCGCGATGCATTAGCCGGCAAGCTCTTTGACCAGCTGATCGGGCGATATCAGAAGGCGATTGCGAGTACCAACTTCCTGCTCAAGGTAGAAAGCAGCGACACTCCAATGACGATGAATCACTACTTCAACGACAATCTCCAGAAGAGGTAAGCACATGTGTGGAATCATCGTAGTGTCTATAACAGACTAACCTTTCGAAGTCGCCAGGGAAAAGCGGCGGGCCAGGTCAAGAAAAATGCATTCCACAATGGCAGTCATGGAATGGTCGTCCGGCTCGAGCATGCTTCACCTCCCATTCGCTCGATGAGCAATGAACAGCACGTCGTCCAGGAGATCCACGATATTCTCCAGTCGTACTACAAAGTCTGTCGCAAGACATTTGTCGATTGTGTATGCCGGCAGTCGGTCATCCACTACCTTCTCGAATGTGACGAGAGCCCCCTTGCACTCTTCTCGCCCGTATTTGTAAGCCAGTTGTCCGCTGATGTGCTCGAGGAGATTGCCGGCGAAGCACCGGCTCTGAAAAGGTCCCGAGCACAACTTACCAAGGAGATCGCAAGTCTGGCTAAGGCGATGAAGATCCTGGCAAAGGTTTGAAGGGCTTGAACGCAGTAGTATTAGAGAACACGGTGGTGTGTAGTACCGTAAGTTCAAGGAGGTTCACAGAATTAGCTTAGGACTTGGAACGAAATAGTGCTTAAGCCCTTAGGACCCCGACCACCAAGGTGATTCCAGCTCCATCTTCGATGTTATTTCATACGGTCATACCGAATGCAACTGCTTCAATCTATCTTGTTCTTTGGTGTACCAGCTCTCTGGTTCTCGCCCTATATCATTTGAGCGATCGAGTGTGTTGTCATCGGTTTTGAGACTGATCTACAACCTCAGGCAGCAAGAGCCGAGTCAGTGGTAGAAGCCGATCTTCTCAAGTGTGGTCGTCTCTCCGAAGGTGGTCGTCTCTCCAAAGGTGGTCGTCTCTCCGAAGGCAAGCAAATCCCTTCTGCAATACTGGCAGCACGCTGGCCGCATCTACCACCTAGTTCAGAAGTCGTGGAGTTGCAATTGCAAGAGTATCACGCTTAGCGCAGTGGATCACTTATGTAATACTGCATTGTCGAGCGCTTAAAACAGTGAATTGGTTGGTTCTAACTGTCTATCTCCTACTATTAAGAAGTAGCTAAAATCTCTACACGTACTAAGAAGTTATGTAACTAGGTAGACCTCGGCTATATATAACATATCCCCTTACCTTTTCTAAAAGGATCCTTCCTATTTAGGCAAGGTAGTTAGTACGTCTTATTATATAAAGAAATAAAAGAAATCTATCTTTTCCTCTCTCTATACTATCTTCTACTAAAATAGTAAAAAGATAGTTTAAACTATATAATAAGAGAGTCTTATTTTATATTCTAATTACTCTAGTAGATATCGTTATATAATCTAGACTATATATACACTTTTATATACTGCTTCTAAACATATCTAACTCCTAGGCCAAGGCGCTAGCGCCTACGAGTATAGGAGATACAAATACATATCTCTAAGAACAATATAGCGATAGTAGACCTAAGGAAAGGTAGAGAAAGGAAGGAATCTAGCCTCTATCCTAAAGCCGGCCTAAAGGCTAACTAGTACCTAAACCGGGCCCTAAAGGCCTAAAAGACTAGCCTAATTAGCTAAAAACGAATAGTAATATCTAAAAGAATCTATAAACCCTTATAGAAGATATCTAAAAGATACTAGATACTCTCTAGGTCCTAGATTTCTTATCCCTCCTCTCCCTCCTCTAGTAGGCTTAGACCTAACTAGTAACTCCTATACTAACTTAAAGATACTAATACTATAAACATCCTCTAAATCTATATATAGAACCTCTAAACTACTACAAAAATACTCGAACTAAGAATATAGATATAGGCTACCTCCTAAGGCTAGCTAGCTATACTAAGTATATAGAGAATTCCTCTAGAAACTTATATAATTATAATAAGGATTAGCTATAAGGAAGAGTAAGAAAAGATAAAAGGCCTTACTAACTAAGAGATACTATAGGGACTAAAAGACCTAGGGATAATCTTAAATCGCTATTAAGAAACTTAAGAGTAGTAACCTAAGGATCTTTATAGTATTGAAACCTACTAAAGATAGGTTAATAAACGAACTAGAGTAGATATAGAAGACACTTCCTAATACTATAGTAGAGGCGCTAATATACTAGGTACTAGTCTATAGCTTTAGGACTATAGGATTTAATCCTAAGGACCTAAGCTATATATATAAGATCTAGGAAGAGAATAGAAGACTCTATCCGAATCTTAAGATATCCTAGATAGCCTAGCTAAAAAGCTAAAAGGTTATAGAAGGTAAGATACATTCCTCTATTATCCTAAATATATAGAGCTTAGCTTAAGTAAGGGAAATTATATAGAAAGGCCTAGTATCCTAAGGTATCCTCCTTACTATAGAGGAGTTTAACCTTAAGTAGAGGCCTATACAATGCCTAAAGTATAGACAATTTAGGCATATTGTAAAGCACTATAGAGCTAAATAGGTATATAGAAAATGCGTAGGACTATATAGAATAGACGAATACTAGGGAATACTAAGGAAGTATAGTAACTATTAAGGTACCTACATAGTATAGTTAGTATTATGTAAGGTAAAACAAGTAGCTATTGCAAAAGTAAGGGCATTTAGAGCCTAGGTAACTAAGAGCTAGGGCTATTAACCTAACTAAAAGACCTAAAGGACTTAGAAGATTAGACAACTATCGGATCTAAGAGAAAAGTTAGAAGTATAAGCCTAGACCTAGAAACAGATAATAGGTTAAGAAGACTACTAGGAAGACTAATAGGCACGAATACTACTATCCTTATAGGCAGATTATAGAATAATAAGATCTCCTCCCTATTTCTCCTAGCTATAGGCTAGGAAGGGTAACTAAGCTAGAGCTAGAGCTAAGAAGCTATAGAAGATATATAGATATACTAGAATACCTAAAATGAATAGTAGTTAAGGGAAGCTTACTATCCTATAGTACAATACTAACTATAGTATAGACAAGATCCAAATCCTATTCCTCTAATAGCTAGACCCAAAGGACTACTAGATAGTAGCAATCTAGGAACTATAGATTAGCCTCTATAATAGGTATATAGTAGTATACCTAGGGTACTATACTATACTCCTAGGAGTAGTATACCTAAGGGTTACTATATACATATCTAAGGAGATTAGTATATAGATATAGAATATAAAAGAATACTCTAGAGATATGATTATAGTAAGACTCTATATAGGGGATAGATAGGTTAATATCCTAAACTACTACAACCATCTAGCTATACTAGAGACTATACCCTAGGCATCCTTCTACTAATAGAGGATACGACCTAGGGAAAAGAGGAAGAAGAGATTATTCTACTAGGAGATTTCAACCTATACTATCCTAGGTAGGAAGGGAACAATACCTAGAACTAATACTAGGTAGTAGACTACCTTATTACTATTATAGAAAAGACCTATCTTAACCTAATACTAGAGCTAGGTATAATTATATAGGAGACTTCTAGGAGCTACTAGACCCTAGACCTAGTATTTAGGACTATAGGAATCTAATAAAATATATAGGAATATAGAATAAGGATAGATATAGAAATAGGATTAGATGTCGAGCTAAGGAGGGCCGATAGGTATAAATGGATCATAAACTGCAATAGAAGCTACAAGGAATAGTAGGGACTAAAGTAGGAATAGCAAGTGTATTATTGTTATTATCTATAGGTTGGAGCTCAACCTAAAAGGGGTTAGCTTGGATTAGTTACATAATTATTATCATGTAATCTAGTCTGCTTAGCATCCCCTACTAGGTAACTAACTAGACTATATATTCCAATACTCCTACTTAGATTAGTTAGTCTATAAATCCTAATTCTAACTAATACAATCTAATAAGAACTTCAATTAGCTAATTAGATACAATGGCTTCTAGATTAGTATAGCGTATCTAATCTACTAGGTTTAATTCCTAGATCTAGTGTTTGCCTATTTAGTAGAGTTTGAACTCCTCTAAGTAAGCACTTTTATCCCTTTATACTAACTATAATTGTCTAATGAATTCCTAGAACTATAGCCCTATCTTTAGCTTAGTTAGGCTATTAGCTACTATCTCTTTTGTTAGAGTGTATTCTACTACAACCTTTCTTTACTACTAAAGATTTCTAACCTTATTGAAACTAATATTAATATGTTTTAATCTCTTATAG
>LFZO01000944.1:0-15157 GCA_001578225.1 Pseudocercospora musae
TAAGACTAGCCTAGGCAAGAGTCTTATATTCTAGGTATTTACTATCTTAACTAGATAGATCGCCCTTTAGCTTATTCCTCTTAGTCGACTTAGAACTAAGTAGTATACGGATCTTATCCGAATCGTAGGGGAATATATAAATCCCGTATTAGTTATAGTAGAAACTAGATAGAATAATCTAGATATAATATCGAAGATCCGAGATAGGCATTATAATTATATTATCCTAAGCCCTAAATAGGCTATCTCCGACGAATTCAAAGACATTCTCTATAGCGCCCCTCTCGTATCCCGCATTAGACTAGTCGCCTTTAACGAAGTATATCTCCTCTCTACCTAGGCATTATTTCGCGAAGAGTTCCTTATAGTTACTTAATTGCGAGCCCTCCTCCGTAACGACTATATATAGTTTAGCTATACGGGAACCTTGGATCGTATAACGTAAGCCTATATACTTACTAATAGCGGATTTTATCCTATTAGCTAACGTCTATATAGTACTACTATATTCCGTACTAGTATAAACTATACTAATTATATTAGGCAAGTGTTAGCTATAGTAAGGTATATATTAATTAAGTTAACTATCTAGCTATACGTCTATAGAGAGGTATCTACGTTACGAAGGCTATGCGCCTACCGGCGTATAGGTACGCCTACCGCAATAGTACCCCCCCTCGGGTTAGGTAAAGACTATCTACTAGATAGAGCGCGTTAGCGCGTTATGCTCTTATACTCGCTATCGCGTACATTGATATATAGCTAACGTGCGTTATTTCCCGATATGTAGCTAACGTATATCGTTCGATTATATTATTTATTCTAATTCCTTAGCTATAGTATAGTTCTTGTCGAGGAGTACGGCCTTCCTCGCTAAACCTATAGAGCCCTAGACGTCCGTCTTAGCCTTCTTAACTAGTGTTATTAGGGCTATTATTGCTATAGTCGCGCGGCGCTTTCGCCTACCCTTACCCGTTACGGCGGTCTCTATAGTAGTTTTAGGTAGGGCGATAGCGTCGTTATCGCTCTCTACTTCTATAGGCTTCTTAGCTATAGCTACCTTCCTAGACTTAGTAGTCTTCTTAGGCGTTAGTCTTAGCCTACTAATAGTAAGACCGCTTATGTCTTTAGCGACTTCTACGACTTCATCTTTAGCGGCCGTCGTCTTCTACGGCTTAAGTATAGCGAGCTAGTTCTATACGTCCTATAGGAGGCATAGTAGGTAATTAGTCTTCTACTCCGGTAAGAGGCGTACATATCGGCTACGTATTCCCGTTAGGCCTATACTACAAGCCTTCTTCTAAGGGTCGTCGTCTTCTATAGTATAGTTAAAAGGGACCTCCTCGAGCTTAGTACGTACGGCTACAAGTAGTAGCCTAAATAAGATGTCTCGCTACTCGAGCTCGTATATATAGGTACCTCTACCTAATTAGAGCTAGGCGTAGATAGTATTAAGGAAATGTGCTAGCTCCGGAGACGGCTTCTACTCGTTATATTCGCGGATGTTAGTAATAACATAGTCTAGGATAGCGTTATAGCCGATTACGGTTAGCTAGTCGTTCTTCTTCGCATTAAAGTAGATATATAGCGTAGCCGCTATAAAGGGGAGGTATATATCCTTCTTAGCTTTCTCGCCCTCGGTAGTATTATAGATAACGGTTCTTAGAGCTAGGAACGCTCTCGTAGTCCTTATTAGTACTACATTGCTATAGAACACTACCGTGTCTATACATATCTACGACTAGTTAGTAGTAAGGTTTTTAGGTAGCGTTGTTATTTCTATCTTATCTAGTACCTATACTCGTAGGCTACCGCTACCCTAGAGGATTGCCTACCTATACGCTAGTCTAACCTTAGCCTTACTATCCTCATCGTCGGTTAAGGCGTAGGCTATATCTATACTCTTATAGTTACGACGTAGGATAGCGTACGCGTCTATTACCGCTAGATTACGCTTATCGAGAACCTTGATAGAGAGTATACGGCTATCTTTAGTATAGTATAGTATGCCGACCTTATTATCTAATAAGTAAAAGACCGCTAGGATTATGTAGTCTAACGCGAATAAGCCTATTGCGTCGTATACTACGATGTCGGTATTGTCTAGCCTATCGGAGTAGACCTACTTGTAGAGAGGATATAGGATATATAGCTACTAGTACTAGAGCGCGCTAAGCTTAGGTACTTTCTAGCTACTAGCCTTGTTATCCTTACTATTATTCTTATCGTTATTCTCGCTATTATCCTACTCTTGTACGACCTAAACTTTATCTCCTTGTACCTTAGTACCTTTTTTACTATTATCCTACTCTTGTACGACCTAAGGCTCATTTCCTTATACTTTACTACTATTTAGATCCTACGCGCCCTAACTCCTATCTCCTTATGCCTTAGTAACTTCTTTACTATTATTGTCTTAATTATACTCGTTACTACTCCGCTTACTCTTGTCCTTTAATTGCTATAGGCCTAGCGGTAGATTGAACTTCTAGTAGAGTCGGTCGTGTATTTTGTAGCCGATTGTAGTAATAGTATATTGCCTAAGCTAGTCGCGCGTAACGTTTAGGTTATCGCTTACTAGTTATCTATCTAGGAAGTCCTTATCTACTTAGAAGTAATAGGGCTACTTATCTATAATGCCCTCGAGGATAGTAGGTTACTCGAGGAGCGCTAACGCTATATATCCTATTCGCTCTAATCGGTAGTCCTTATCCTTTAATACCCTACTCTATTCGTAGGAGATAACGGATAGTATAGGTACTTCGAGCGTACTATCCGAGGTATTATCTCCTTTAGGGCCGTAGGTAGGGACTATGTGTCTAGGTAGCTCATTTCCGATACTATCCTTAGCTTCTTCCTAACT
Source organism: Pseudocercospora musae (assembly GCA_001578225.1). Lineage (NCBI taxonomy): Eukaryota > Fungi > Ascomycota > Dothideomycetes > Mycosphaerellales > Mycosphaerellaceae > Pseudocercospora > Pseudocercospora musae. The sequence continues at coordinate 2,864 of LFZO01000944.1, forward strand.
CGCGTCCCTCTAAGTAGCTCCTCGTAATTGCTCTATACTATACGTAAATAGGAGGTAGTCTAGGAGGGCTCCGAGTAGTCCGTTAGTCTAGATACGGTTATTAGCGAGCATTTCGCCTATACGCGAGCGGTTAGAGAATAGAGGCGCGATCCTATATACCTAGCCGAAGAAGAAATCGGACTCCTCTTCCTCTAGAATACCTCTACTTCTATATCGGAGTATATACGTATCCGTAGCTCTCTTACCGGCCTTAGAAAGCGCCGTATCGATTACTTATACTATGTAGGCGATCTTGCGATTATTAGTATAGGCTAGGTTCGTAGTAGCGATAGCGTTCTAGTACGCCCCTATAGCGTTGTTCTAGTATACTAAAGACTCCTTTTAAAGGACCTTAATAAGCTCGGATATATCGGCTTTCTCTAGTAGGGTAATACCGTTAGTATCGTATAAAAATTCTATTTTAACTAGGTAATTAAACGGAACGTACGTGTCCTCTAGGTCCTATTCCTCGATTAGTCGCTTATATAGAACCTTGCCTAAGCTAGTAAGGCTCAATTCGCCGGCCTTGTTTACTATAACTATCCTATTATACTCGAGTTCTATTACTAACTAAACGCCTAAAACTAGGTATAGGGCTTAGCTACGTATAAGCGTACATAATATACGAAATGTGTTTTCGAATAACTTTTAAAGGAGTTATAGTACTTTTAGGAGTATATACGTCTAGTACTTCTTATCTTTAGCCGATAGTAGCTCTAGCTCGTCGTCTATCTTAAATAGGTTACTTAGCTCTTTATATACCTAAAATAGGTTACTAGGAGGGATACTAGTTACGGCCTAGGTTACTTATACTTGAGGGGCCTATATAACTAGAGGTATCGTTCGCTAAGCTCGTACTTATAGTATCGCTATCGGGTAGCTAAGGCGGATATATCGCAAGTTGCCTTCCGGCGTAGCGAATAAGCGTCTATCTTTACCTTCTAGTACTTAGTCGTCTAGGAGAGTCTCGACTACGGAATAGAGATTATTTACGGTAACCGAGCTATAGAGACTTAGTAAGTACTTACGGGCTATTCCCTTATTACCTACTTCTACGTAAGCGTAGAGTACTAAGGCTTATACCTCTAAGAGTAGGTTGCCTAGTCTCTTAGTATTCGGTACTCTCGAGGGCGGAGTACCTATTGCCTCTAGAGATAGTACGTACCTTATAACGGTAGGTTCGCCGACAAGACTAGGCGTACTTAGTATTAGCTCTTAGGCGGAATCGTTATAAGGTACCGTTAAATCGTCGCGTAGTACTATAGAGGATGAAATTTCTAGTACTATCGAGGATTACGCTTCCCGTACTATTGTAGATAAAGTTAGCGGTACTCTAAAGGAAACTCTTCGTAGGTACTAGGCCTTAGGGGCATCGTTAGGTTATAGGCTTATAGAAGGCTAGTATAGTATACTCGAGGCTAGTTAGCTTTAGGCCTTCGATAGGCGCGCTTGCTATATAGCTAGTAGGTCTTCCTACTACGGCATTTGCTATACGTTTGCTAGAGGGGCAAGTTTATCGTCTACCTACCTAGCGGCGTATAGGCTAGGAACGTAGTTCCCCTATCTCGCTTCCGGCTTGCGTACTATCTATACAACTAGCTTCCTATTAACTATTTTGAGCTATATCTTAGTACGTTGTTACTAGTATAGCTTACGCGTACGGACGGCTATAGTAGGAGTTATCTATAGTTTTATCTATAGAGCGACTTCGAATTTCTAAGATTCGTCGACTATATTATATAGTTCGAAATGGAATATCCTATATCTAAGTACGGCGTACTTAGCGGCTATCTACTATTCTCTAAAAGCCTTTAGGGGAATAGAGTAGTTTTGTACTTAGTAGAATAGTAACTAGATAGGGTCGTTCTTTACTAAGTGTACTACGCGGGTAAGTAGAGTAACTAGCGGAAGGTAACTTAGGTTGACCTATAGGAGGGCGCGTACGACATCTACAATACTATTAATAACTTGAGGTCTAAACCTATAGCGCGCTAGGACCTTCATTACTATAGCTAAAGACTAGTTATATAGGATACCGGTAGGCCGTCCGTTTTCGTCGTCCCTCTATAGGTAGACTTGTAAGGATACGAGGCCGAAGATAGTAACGTACGCTAGGTAACTGCGTACGGGCTCTAGGATATAGGAGCCTTCGGTAATAAGTATAATATTCTATAAGGATAGGAGATATACCTTCTAGCCCTCTATAGTATTTTCGATTCGTACTACTAAGTCTAAGAAGTAACCCTCCTAACGTATACCGAAGAGGTAGGCAAAGTCTATCTCGTCCTCGATCGCCTATAGTACCCCGACTATGTTCTTCTTAAGCATAATATATAGTCGTCGGTCTAGATCTATATCGATGAGTTATAGAGCGTAGTCTATACGGCTAAGCTAGTAATAGTAGATCCTTGTAATTATAGCCCGTATTAAGTAATAAGCGAATAGCTAGTAGTCTTCTACGTCTACTAGGACAATCTTAGTCTTGCCTACTACTAGTGCGCAAGGGATAGGCGTATAGTATATTCGTTACTATACCTTTCTTACTACCTTACGACCGATAACGTTTAGTAGCTCTAGCGCGACTACGTCGATCTAATAGATAGTAAAGGGTACGATATAGTCTAGTACGGCTTTCTATACGTCCTCGTTATTCGTACCGAGTACGACTAGTCGTATAACAATCTATGCCTCTTTAATACTTATAGGCCGTAGTACGTTACTATATAGATCGTTAACGTCGTACGCTTAAGTTGTATATAGTAGCTAAACTAGGCTAGTGTTCGGCCATCTCTCCGTCGGCGTAGATATACTAGACGTAGCGCCTAGGCGCATAACGTACTACTCGTACTCGGGCGGTCTATCGAGTCGGTTACCGCTCGCTATCTCTCGTACGCTCTAGCTAGCGATACCGGGAAATATAAAGGTATAGCGTAGGCGTGTTCTTCGCTACTAATCGTTTCTTGTTCGCTCTTAGCCTTAGGTATTCGAAGGGATTAGTAGCGCTTAAATAGGTATCGAGTAGAATATTAGGTATATTAGGTCGTATACGGAAAGGAATATCGTATCTTGCGTTAAGTACGATACTAGCGAAAAGTAATATTATTCGTATCCGTAGGCAACTAACAAAAGTAGGTCTATATATATACGCGCGCGTGCGAGTAAAGCTAGCTACAATAATAGGAACAATAGGGATAACGTTAATAGAAATAGTCGTTTACTTTCAATAATAGCTAATAATAGCGTTCTCGGTGTTTCTAGGTAGAGAACAAAGGATGCGGGCCGTAAGGGCATTAGACCTATGTTTAGTAAGCTATCTCGGTAAAGTGCCCTATAGTTAGTAGCTAAGAGTTACGTAGGCTAGCCCTATAGGACGCGCGCGCTAGTCGTTCTACTTAGGCCTCTAAAAAAGGCTATACTCGACTTACCTACTAGTCCTCTCTAGCGGTTTCGTATAGTTGTTCCTATACTTGTATACGTACGTAGCGGTTATACGCTTACTATAGGTACGTACGTTCGTATTCCTATATCAAATCGCCGGTATCCCTTAGGTCGTCGGTATTATACTAAACATCGTACGCGTAACTATAACCTCTCTATTTAACAAGGTACTATGTTTTTCCTCTACTAGTACGCCGGTTTAATAGACGTTCGACCTTATACTACGATACCTTAGGGAAATCCGTATCCTACTCTATAGCCTTGTCTACTAGGCCTAGCTCTAGCATCGTACGCTCGTACGGATTATTCCCCTTCGGGTAGGGCTCTAGCTAAGTAACTAATACTACGGGATATATACGCATTACCGGAGGTAACTCCAATTCGTATACAAGGGTACCGACCCTCTTAAGTATCTTGAAAGGGCCTATACGCTAGATCGAAAGCTTATAGTTTAGGTTCCCTAGTAGCTTGTATCCCTTATGTAGCTTAAGAAGGACTTGCTAGCCTACCTTGAATTGGATAGGATAGTGTATACGGTCGTACCTATCCTTTATTATCGCTACTACCTAAGCTAAAGAGTCTATAGCTTAGTCTCTCGCTACCTAGTAGAGAGCGACGTAGTCCTTAGTTAGTAGCTCCGTTAAAGGATTAAGTACGTCTACATTAGTCTTGAATCCCTATATAAGCACGTTTAGGACCTCGCTAGTAGAGGCGTTATAGGCGTTGTTTAGCTCTACTTGAATATATAGTAGTACTTCGGACTAGTAGCTATCTAGGTAATTAGAGGTAAAGAAACGTAGGGCGATTTCTACTATTTAGTTTATACGCTCTAATTAACTATCTAACTACGGGTAATATACTATAGTTACGAAAAACCGAGTACCTAGCTTCTTAAAGACTATCTATATAAATTCGCTTATCTAGATAGGGTCTCGATTACCGATAATTATTAAAGGGAGGCTACGCTCTAATTCGATATATCCCTAAATCCAATCTACTCTATACTACTAGGCTAACCAAGTAGATTTAGCTTTCCGTAGTATTACTCTCTTACTAAATTTGTATATTTCCGTAAGGAAACTATTATAGCCTTCGTAATTAGGCGGCAAGCTATATACCTAATCCGCTATTACCGTATACTATAGTATAGGGAGGCATTTAATAGGTTATAGCTCCCTATAGGGTAGGTACCGGAGCGTCTAATTAAGGACGTATTTAGAGTAGTACTTAATATACCTCGTAACCTCGTTACTAAGGTAGCGAATATAGAAGCTAGCGTAAACCTATACGTATATGTAGTAGTGCCTAGCATAGTAGTACTAGTCGTAAGCTATCTAGAAGACCTCCTTGTAAAGTACTAGTAGGATGTAAAGGCGCTCGCGGCTATCTATATTATCTTTAAAGAAGATAAGATCGCCTTATAGAAAAAATTAAAGACCGAGCGGACTACCCTCCTACTCGCCGTCTAACTAATCGGATTGTACGTCTACCTTAGGGGCCGCTAGCTCTTCTACCCTTGTATTAGCCTACGCTTCTATAGCGACTTGCGCTTCCTAGTAGCTTTATTCGGTAGTATTTCGTTCCTCTACTAATGTGCGTAAGCGGCGTCCCTCGACCTTACGTAGCTATACTAGGATCCTAGACCAATATTTGTCTATAGCGTAGCTATGCCTAAGGTCTTACTTAAAAGGCTCTAACAATTCTACTAGAACCGAGTAGAAAACGAGTTCCTCTAGCGAGGTAAAGGTATAACCCGTACGTTCGTCGATTATATTCGCGTAGAAGTAAAGGGAGCTATCGTAGTTAGCCTACTAGTCGTTATCGGTATACGTATAGAATACATCGAGTATATCGTTATTCGGGGCCGGGTTATTATATACTAGGGGGTCGAGCGTATCGCCCGACTAGTCTTCTATACGATTGAGTTCCTCGACTAGTCTACTTAGTACGTCTAGGATGCCGTATAGTCGTCCTAGTCTATAGAGTACTTTCAAGTACGGGAACTAGGAGAGGTATTACCTAGCTCGTACTAACCGGAGGTTAAGCTTATCTATAGACGTAGTCGTAGTTAAGCTAGAAGCTATACTAATTCCTAAGGCTATAATATAGTTAGAGAAAACGTACGTCGGTTAGCGCGTCGCCTATAGGATATGTCTAGTCTTGTAGGCCGTCTAGACTAAACTACTAACCTTAAGCTTAGTCGCGCTATATCTCTTCTCGATATCTATTAGAGCTTTACTAAGATATATAATAACTTAGACTTTGCTAGCTAGGAATCGCGTCGCCTTTCCGTTCTCTACTATAGGCTCTAGGTTGCCCTATACGTAGTATAGTACTACTACGAAGCCCCCTATATAGGCGTCGAGATTAATATATATCGGTCTATCGGGGTCGGTATAGTAGGAGAACTTGACCTTACGATATAGCTATTTGAGTATATTAAAGGCTTTGCGCTCTATATCTAGTAACGCGTCCGGCTCGAAGGCCTAGGTACGGGCTACGTACCTCTTACGCTTAGAGCCCTTACTAGAGGGCGATAGGCGTAGTAGCTCTTTCTTCCTTAACTCGAACGGCGCGACGATCGTTAAGAAATACGGGATGTGCTACCTCTACTAACCTATAAGGCCTAGGTAGAATTCGATATCCTTAAGGGTAGTAGGAAATTTTAGTTCTAATATAGCTTTTACTTTCTCTTCGTACGTCGCAAAGCCTAGCCTAGAGACCCTCTACCCTAGTAGGGAAGTAGACGGATAAGCGATAAAGGACTTGTATAGTACGATACTAATATCGTAGGAATTAAGTAGACTAAATACCGCGTCTAAGTATACTATGTACTCCTCGAATATATACGAGAAAATAACGATATCGTCGATATAGGCGTAGTAGTAGTGCCTATATAGCTTCAAGATTTTGTCGAGCTACCTCTAAACGTATTAGACGCTATTAGAATATCCTATAATTGCAATATGTATCTATTCTTATCCCTAGTAGCTATTAATCGCGAACTTAGTACAATCTTTAGGCGCTACTACCTACTAGTAGAAGAACGCTACTACGTCTACTATAGTTATATAGGCGTAGTCCCGGAGCGCTTTGATTATGTCCTCCTACCGTAGTAACGGGTAGGAGTCCTTAATAGCGATCTTGTTCAAACTACGGATATCGACTACCGCTCTACCTTTGCGTACTAGTTTATCGCCTACTATAACGTTCTTCTAGACTACGAAGATAGGGAAGCCGAACTAGGTCGCTTTTGAGGTAAAGGATATCTTATCCTACTCGTAGAGAGGATCGAAGGTCTTATTAACGACCTCCTCGTCTAGTCCGCTAAGTAGGTAGGTTACTATCGGTATCTTCGTATCTTCGTAGCCGGGCTTAATAGTTACTCGCATTGCGTCGTACTCTAGAATTTTAACGATAGTGCCCTTATTAACCTAAAGCTACTCGTACTTACGTACTAAATCTTCGATATAAGCGATCTATTCTAGCGAACTATATATAGTAACCTTGTTAAATAGCTTAGTCTCCTTTCGAGTATCTAGTAGATCGGGCGGTAGTAGAGCCGCCTAGCCGTACTACTCGGAGTTAATATAGTAGGACCCCTCGTATTTATACTCGTGTATATATCCTAGCTTCGTACATAGGCCGAGAACATATAGCGAATTACTATTATTATAGACCTAAACGAAATCTAACTTAGTATCGAGTACTAAGGTATACGTCCGGACTTTAGAAGAGAGCGGCTACTTCTCTAGTATAAAGGATAGGTCCCTATCTTTTAGTAACGCCTTCCCGAAGAAGGCCTATACTACTATAACTAACTAGGGAGCGAGAGTAACTAGTTAGTCGTCGCTATGTACTACTATACGGAACTTGATATTGTCCTTTTGTCCTACTAATAGGGATATACGTGCCTTCTCGTAAGCGGTAAGGATAGCCGTCTTTCTAGGGATATCTATCTTAATTCCCTCTAGCCTAATAATGTCTATTACTATTAATATCTTAGCCTCTAACTTTTGCACGATATAGACTTCGTATCTTATATACGTAAGTACGCGCTACCCCTTTTGTATAGTAGGCAACTAAAGGTCCAATTCGACGTATTCGGTAGAGGGCTATACGTTACTAAGACCTTTAATATAGAGTATAGTAGTACGTTGCTTTCGCTCGATATCCGGGCGTACTTCTCGGAGGAAGTCATTATCGATTAGCGAGACTATAGCTCTAGTATCTAAGTAGATCGTATATTCCGTACTACCTACCGTTAGGTATATAATCGCGCGTAGATAGTAGTGTCCCCGAAATGCGTAACCCCCCCGGACCTTTAGTAGGGTTAACGATTCGATAATACGTAAGTCGACGTCGTCCTAGGCCTTCCGGCTCTCTAGTAGTAGTTCTATACTACTAGGTTGTCGAGGGTACGTTCGGCGCTTATACTCCTATAAAAGATTATTACTTATAAATTGCTATCTATATTAAGAGTACTATATAACAATTCTCGCTAGTATAAAAGGCTCGATAGCGCTAACCTCGCTTTAGTATACTATTAGGATATCTACGGCTATCTAGTCGTCTTTAGCTACGCGGAACTAGTTATTAAAATAGGTATAGACCGAAGAGGTATCCGAAGACCGACTAGATATACTTGCTATATAGCTATAGGATTAGGACTTGTTCCTCTCGTCTAAGCGAGTACGGCTACGAGAGACATAGAAATTACGCGTACTATCGCGTCTCTCGCGACTACCCCTATTATCCCTCTAGCTATCCTTCTAGCTATCCTTCTAGTAGCTATCTAGGTTAGTTATTCCCTTCTTACTATTAGTCCTCTTACGTCGAGAATCGGACTCTCTTACTCTAGTATCCTACTAGCGATAACGATCTATACCTCTTAGGGGCCTATCGTAATTATTACGCTACTAATAATTATCGTTAGTATTCCTAGCGTCCCTACCGTACTCGCGATAGCCCCTCCGATCGTTCGAGTCGTAACCGCGACTAGTATTACGATATCCGGCTCCGATAGGGTTCCTATCGCTTATACGATAGCTATTATATCTATCGTATCTATTATACTTACGTCGAGAGTTACGCTATAGGTATTCTCGGTACTAAGCCTCGTACTTCGCCTAAACCTTACGTATAAAAGAGTCGATAGTTATGCTCCTAGAAGGCTTCGATATATCTCTCTAAAATTCCGGTACGAACCTAAGCTATACCTATACTAGTATCGGGCCCGGTCTCTCTCGATCGACCTTAAGACCCGCTTCGCGCATGTATCTAATATAGTTTATAATAAAGTTCTAGGGTAAACGTCTACGTCGTACGTCCGCTAGTATAAAGGCTTCGCTATTGAGTTTGTCCTACGCTTCTACGATAGATATACTAAACTTGTCCCTTAGGGCCTTCTCCTAACGATTAATGCCTTAGTCGCCTCTAATAATATAGCGATCGTTATCCGTAAGCTTCGAGATAAACTACGTTTAGGCTATACCTCTTAAGTATTTAGCTAGCTATACGCGAATCGTAGCTACGCTATTAACTATAGTATAGTCCCTAGCTACGTTAAGGAAGAGGTATACCGAGCGGTATATAGTCTTATTACCTTACGTAAAGGTATCTTGGCCGCCGGATTCTACTTCTATAGCTAAAGGATAGAAGAACCTAACGTCCGAAGGATTAAACCTCTCCTACCTCTTAGAGCGATAGGGGCTTCTTCGTAGTAAGCGACTAAAAACGTATCTACCTCGTCTATATAGGTCTCCGTAGTTACGGCCGTAACTATAGCGGCTATATAAGCTACTAGAGTCCGGGTCCGAAGAGTCGCTTAGGTCGGATAGTACCTATCTCCTACGCTCGAGATATGCCCGAGTATAGTCGTTACGCTCTCGATCCCTACGAGTAGGACGGCGGTCTACTAAGGCTCGCTCTACGAACTCGTACTCGTCCTCGTTATCGGTATAACGGAGGTATACCTAGTTATCCGCCTAGCCCCTTAGGGATAGTAGTAACTAGTCTACTACGAATCCTATACGTACGAGTCTCTCTACTCTACCGGTATCTAGAGCTACGTCTAGGTTAGTATATAGTATACGACTCGGCCCTATAGATAGAATACTCTAACGAATATTATTTATCTCGTTTCTTAGCTTATCTACTACTTCCTAGTATCTAGTAGCCTACGTAGTAAAGAGCTCGCGGATGTCGTTACTTAAGGCTACCTATAGTTGTACGAGGTTTTCTATACTAACTAGCTAGTCGCTTCCCGAAGGCGTAGGGAGATTGCGTACTTAAGAAGCGCTATAGCGTAGACCTAAGGAAGGCTCTCTCTAGCCTACTAAGGGAGTATTACTAGCTAGTAGGATCGAGCTAGCTCTCTAATAGCTAGATCTCTAATTAGTACCTATACGGTTACGCTAGCGATCGGCAACGGGGCGGCGTGCTTCCGGTACTAGGTTCGACTATACGTTCCTAGCTTACTTGCCTTATAGGCAACGGTCGTCGCCGCTATTAGACCCTACGTCTATGCCTAGAAGACTAGAGGCTAGGTTTAATACTTTAAGTCGCTATAGCGTATAGACTATCCTAGTAGCCTTAGTAGGTCTAACTAGGAAGAGGTGTAGCTATAAGTAGTTAGATTCTCTCGCTAGTTAGGGTAGTACCGAAGTAGTAGTTAATACTTAAGAGGGAAAGCCCGTTAGTTATAGCCGAGGCTCCTATTATAGGGATAAGCTATCGGAAGGGCTTAACTACTATAGACTTAGCGGCCAAAGTAGTCGTGCCTCTATAGGCTATTACGAAACTAGCTATTGCTCTAAAACTAGTAGGTACTCTAAAACTAGTAGGTACTCTAAAACTAGTAGATACTCTAGAGCTAACTATTACTCTAAGTCGGGCTATTACGAAGCTACCTATCGCTCTAGAGCTAGCTATTGCTCTAGAGCTAGCTATTACTCTAGGGCTAGCTATCGCTCTAAAACCGACTATTACTCTAGAACTAACTACTACTCTAGAACTAACTACTACTCTAGAGCTACCTAGTACTCTAGAGCTAACTATTACTTAGTAAGGTCGTACTTTACCGAAAGGACTAAACGTACTACTACTATAACCGTAGACTTGTTAATAATCTAGTTAGACGGAAAACCGAGGATACTCTAACTACGCGTAGCGCTCTCTACTACTAGCTAGTATTCCGGTAGTACTAGGTATATCGAGACTATAGTCTAAACGAGGGAAAGGAGACCTTCTCTCTACTTATAGTATATAGAGCGTGCCCGCTTAGCGTCCCTTAAGAACTCGGAAAAGCTATATACTAAATTAAGCGTATAGTTATTAAGATCTAGGTTAGTCGCTAGTATAGGTAAGATAGGCGGGTTAATATACGTAAGGGGACCGGTTTAAGAGTACTATCGTACCTCTCCTAAGCCTTCTAAAGGTTAGACCTAACTATAGCCGCGCCTATCCGTATCCCGACTTAGAAGGCGGGCTCCGTTATAAGGGAAGGAGGCGTACAAGTAAGTAGGCAAGCGGGAACGTACGAGTTAGGGACCCGATCGGGAAGGTATTTACGGTCCTATAGTAGATAGTATTGTAGTACCTAATAGGTAGTAGAGGTATACTACTAAGTAGCTAAAGACTATTACGCGGAAATTAATCTAGAGGGCTCTATTCTAGGATCGTATCTATTCGAGTAGTTGTCTATACTCGGTACTACGTACGCTAGGCGGAAGGGTAGTCGTTCCTTACGCTATAGCGGGCGGTTTTTCTCGTTCGTCTATAGCGTAATTCGCTTATTTAAACAAGAAAGATCTTAACCTTGTAGTACTACTACTTATTAGGCAAGTATTAGCTATAGTAAGGTATATATTAATTAAGTTAACTATCTAGCTATACGTCTATAGAGAGGTATCTACGTTACGGAGGCTATACGCCTACCGGCGTATAGGTACGCCTACCGTAATAGATTATATCTATATCTTTAAGGAAATAGATAGTATAAGAGCTACCTAAGGCTAATTGTATTTCGTAATCGAGAAGGCTATATCTCTAACTAAGCGTGTAGGCTAAACTCTATCTACTATAGGAGAGAGTATATCTCCTACGGAAATTCCTAAGACTATCGTATTTGTCGATAGTCGTCCTAATATAATCGCAACTATAAACCGTATCTAAGTATAGCTAGTAGACCGGACGAAGGTATTCCTAGACAATAACCGGTACTACTAGGGAAATAGTACTAATCCCGTATTATCTATACTTAAAATCGTTTAGTTTTATACCTTAGCCGTACCGGCGTATAATTAGGAGCTCCGGTATACTCGATTTAGCGATATAGATTGTAAAATTCGTATTATAGTTACTACTACTATCCTTAGCGTAGGAATTAATATCCGCATAGTCTAGATCGTAATATAGTAGGGATTAATACTCGAGTATAACTACCTTAATCTTCGCTAGCGACTTGGCCGAGCTAGGTAGAATATAACCCCTAGCGATCTTCGAAGTTAGGTATTTGTTTTCTAGCTAGCTTGGATACGAGATACGTTTTCGATATTAAATACTTAGCTAGCTACTAGTAGTAGGCCCCGTAGTAGTAGAAAGGTATCCTATAAGACTAAATTCTCTAGTCTATAGATAGATACTAGTATCTATATAACGATCGATATCGACGTAATCCTCGAAAGTAACTACGATAAGGAGGATTCCGATACGGAATCTACTATATCCGCTACTATAGAGCCTAACTCCGTAGGTTAAATAGGAAGAAGGTCGAAGAGATAGAAGGTATTCTAGACTAATACTAAAGCTAATCGT
>LFZO01000945.1:0-17820 GCA_001578225.1 Pseudocercospora musae
GGCTCTACCTCTCTAGAAAGGTCTAACTAGACTAAGAGTTTAGCTTATAGCGTTAGCAATAGGTTACTTATCGCCTACGTCTCGCCTTTGTAGTCGCTTCTCCTCGAAGGAGCGTCTATAGGGTTTCTTTTCCCTACTTAGTATTCGATAGTGAAATCGAACGGGGCTAGGAAGGTTGCCTACCTTGCCTACCTACCTACTAACTACTTTATCGTCGTAAACCCCTTTAGGTTCGCGTAGTCTACGAGTACGCGTACTATATACTACGAGCCGTCGAAGTACGGTCTCTAGTATTTGAAGGACTCGACTACTACTAGTAGCTCCTAGTTATAGGTCTCGTAGTTAGTCTCTATAGGTATTATCTTTCTCGACTAGAAAGCGATAGGGTACTAGTTACTATCCTCCGCCTATTACGAGAGGATTCTAGCTAATACGAATATAGACGTATCGGTTTCGAGGCGTAGGGGCTATATAGGATCGAAGTGCCTAAGTAGCGATACTAAACAGAATGTATCCTTTAGGCTCCTAAACGCTTGCTCCTCGCTTGCGCCCTACTAGATTAGACCCGGCTTTCGGCTATTCTTAGCTCCCTTAGAGAGGGCTATTAAAGGTATAATAATCCGGGAGTAGTTAGATATAAACCTATAGTAGAAGTTGTAGAACCCTAGGAAGGACTAGACTTCGGTAAGGGTAGAAGGACGCGGCTACTCGGTAATTACGTCTACCCTACTCCTATCTATCGATACGCCTTCGGTACTAACGATGAATCCTAGGAACTCTACCTATTTCTTCTAGAATGAGCACTTCTTACGGTTAGCGTACAAGCTAAACTACCTAAGCCTCTCAAGTACTACGCGTACGTTACGTACGTAGTACTCTTTGTTCCTACTATATACTAGGATATTATCTAGGTAGACTATATAGTAGATATTAACTAGGCCTACCAAGGCTCGCTTAATATACCCTAAAAGGTCGCTAGTACGTTAGTAAGCCTAAATAGCATTACTAGGTACTCGTAGTATCTATAGCGCGTACGAAACGTAGTCTTCTACTCATCGCCTCGCTTAATACGAATACGATAGTAGGCGTCGACAAGGTCTAAGGATGTGTACTATTCTGCATCCTTTAACCTATCTATTGTCTCGCTAATAAGAGGTAGGGGGTATCGATTCTTAATAGTAATCTCATTAAGACCCCTATAATCGATATATAACTAAAGACTACCGTCTTTCTTTAGTACGAACAAGATAGGCGTATCCGCCTCGCTTGCGCTAGGCCTAATCTACCTATTCTCTACTACCTTAACAAGGTATTCCCGAAGGACCTAGAGCTCCCGCTCCGACTAATAATATAGGGGGCGATAGGGAGGCTTCTTCCTATCGACTAGGTCGATCGAGTACTCTACGTCGGCGCATAGCTAGCGTCGAGCCTCCGGTATTATAGTAAAGACATCTACAAAGTCCTTAAACTCCTCTAGTAGGTTAGGGTCATTAGCCGCTACGCCGGCGTTGCGTATGCTTACTATATATACGTACGTCGCGTTATGCATTTCTTAGAAGAACTACTATGGCTTACTTACTACGATAGGTCTTACTTAGCTACTAGTACCGTAGGTCTACGTATCCGTTACGCTATCTACGATTACCTACTAGTCCCTTCGCCAAGGCCTACTAAGTATAAGATCTAGGTTAGGCATTTCGAAGGCGTAAAAGGTACCGGTTATTACGCGTTCCTAACCCGATAAGTCTATAATGTGTAGGCTTAGCGTATGCGCTCCGTAATAGTACCCGCGTTCCCCCTAGAAGCTATCGGCACTAGGTAGGGTAGCATTAGCAATCTACTAGGGTTAGTATTAGAGGACAAACTCGCGTAAGACAATATTGATATCTACTACATTATCTAGTAGGCATTCGACGCGTACGTCTCTACCCTACGTTACTATTACGCCGCGTATACGTTGCGATAGTACACATACTATAGAGCTACTAGAATTAGCTATAGCATTTACCCTTAACTCTTAGTAGACGCTTTACCTTTTCCCTTACCGGCTACCTCGACCTTACGTATAGCCTACGAGTCGCTATCCTTCTATAGGTACTTATTAGGGTAGTCGGGCTTGTAATAGCCCTTCCTCTTATACCTATAGTATTTAACTAAAGACAGGTCCCGACTAGGCTTCGAGTCTTTAGTCCGCGTAGGCTTCTCGCCTACTTTCTTGTCGCGTCCGCCCTACTCCTTACTACTACCGTAGTTATTAAGGCGGCGCTTCTTCTTTAAACTACTATAGTCCTCGTTATCCCGCTCTCGTTTCCTACTAGATAGTCTATCTAGCGTCTCGATACGAGCCGCGAGCTATACTAGTTCCTACCTTAGCTCTAGAATAGTATAGTACTTAACGATAGTACTACGTAGCGTAGGCTATAACTTTGCGAGTAGGTAGCGTATACGCTACGCCTCGGTATAGTCGCTTAGCTAATCCTCTAGTACTACGAGTTCGAGGGCAAAGTTCTAAACTATCTAGTTCTCTCGCTAACGCGCTACCTTATACTCGAGGGTTACGTCTAGTATACGATTTATAGGATCTCCTACGTAGTTAACGTAGAAATCCTTAAAGTCTTTATAGGTATAAGTACCTAGGTCTTCGAGATCGTAGTTNCTAGATAGTCTATCTAGCGTCTCGATACGAGCCGCGAGCTATACTAGTTCCTACCTTAGCTCTAGAATAGTATAGTACTTAACGATAGTACTACGTAGCGTAGGCTATAACTTTGCGAGTAGGTAGCGTATACGCTACGCCTCGGTATAGTCGCTTAGCTAATCCTCTAGTACTACGAGTTCGAGGGCAAAGTTCTAAACTATCTAGTTCTCTCGCTAACGCGCTACCTTATACTCGAGGGTTACGTCTAGTATACGATTTATAGGATCTCCTACGTAGTTAACGTAGAAATCCTTAAAGTCTTTATAGGTATAAGTACCTAGGTCTTCGAGATCGTAGTTATTATACTACTTCTTACGCGTATCGCCTACGAGGTATATAACCCTATATAGCGTCTTGCTATAGTTAGTACGATACGCATTTCCTAACAAAGTAAAGATTAAGGCTAGTTCCCTTAGGAACCTCCTTACCTCTTTAATAGTATTATCCCTAAAGGGTTTTAGCTCTTTTAGTCTAGGCTTGCCTATCGTAATATCTATACCTATACTTACTACGCTTAGCGTAGGCGCCTCGCTATATCTTCGCAATAGTATAATACTAAGACTAAGCCGAGAGGGTAGGATCCTATAGATGCTCTCTATAGACCTATCCTTAGAATTACTAGTATCCCGGTCGGACTCTAGCGATGCTTAGCGATTAGACTACTCGACGCTTACACTACGCCTAGTACCCGCTAGCGCTAATCCTACGTCGCGCTATATACGTAGCCTAGCATTTTTACGCTCTAGCTCCTAGGCTTAGACTTCTTGTTTAAGTAACTTCTACTTAGCTTTCGAGCGCGCGATTCGCTCGTTTAATGTAGCCTACTACTTACTAAAGGTCGTCTAACGTTCTTTATCCCCCTAGGGGCGATCGTCGTCCGTAGGCGCCGTAGTGTTACTACCTAACGTAGTCGGCTCGCTTGCGCTTATCGTATAGTATTCTATAGGCTGCTACGAGGGTAGACTTGTTAGAACTATTAGGGGCTAGGTATGTAGCAACGTATAGAACATCCGCCTAACCGATAACATAGTAGGTAGTAGAACTAACAAGTACCTCCTAAAAGGATTGCGTAGAGCGCTAGGTTAAAAAGGCTATGCGAGTTACGTACGTCTAGCGTGCGCCCCTAGCGCGCGCCGCTTAGTACACTTAGGGCTTGGCAAGAGACCTTACCTCATCGAGGTCCTTACATAAGGTAGCCTATAAAGAATACCTAAGTATAGAAGCTAACGTAGGGAGTCTAATTTCTAGCAATATAGGTTACGTAACTAGATACTAAGTAAGGGTAGGGGTAGTTTATAGTTAGTCGAGAGCTAATATAGAAGTTAACTAGAAAGTAGGAGGAATAATAAAGATCTATATTAAAAGGGGAGAGAGGAAGGGGAGGAAAGGGATAGGGATACTACCCTATCCCCTAAACTAGACATCCCTCCTACCTAGTTTAAAGCTATAAAGGAACAAGTTAAGGAAAAGGATATTAAACTAGAGGAGGTAGATATAATCTAGTTAAGGCGATAGAGACATAGGGACCTCTTGATATTCAAAAGACTAGTACAAATAAGGATAGGGCTTAGTATCCCTAATAGCATAATAGAGCGTAGAGGCTTTTAACGCGATACAAAACCGGTAGGGGCTTTAAGGAAGTTAGGAAGGTAGAGTAAAGGGCTTTTTCCCTCCTAAGGAATAAACAAAGGATAGCTACTTGTCTAGTAGTTAGAATAGTATAGCAATATAATTACTATATCCATATCTATATATAATTAGAGTATTCCTTAACAAGCTCCTTTAATACCGATTAGTAGTACTCTTCCTATTTTGGTTTATTCTTCTACTTATCCTATTACTAGAATTTAGTCTTCTATATTAGATAAAGGAGGACTACAATACTATAGATATTACTAAAGGTCTCGAAAGTAGCTAAATAATATTTATTAAGCTTTTATTCTAATACTATAAGTGCCTTCGTTATAGTAACCTTCTAAGGAATACTCTTTTTACTTAGCTTCGTTATAGATCGATCTAGTTCGTTAAAGAGCTAGTTATAATATCTAAGTACCTAATAGATTATTAGTCCTCGAATCCTATCTATTATGTTTGTAACGATAGCGTATAGCCTTATAATCGAAACAAGATATTCGGCCTATCTCTATTCTACCTCGGTTAAGGCTAGCTATTCGATACCTTAATTAATGTAGTACTAGTCTACTATATAGTATAGTTTATATACTTAGATAGATATATAGAACAACGAGTCGAATCTAGTCTTAATGTCCTAGGTTAATCGAAGTAGTCGTTTCGGAGGTTAGGATTACTATTTCTTATTCTAAGCGATACTTTTACTATTAATCTAAGGCTTGTCTATTAGGTTTGTCTAGATAAGTATAAACGCGTACTATTGCTACGAGCTAGATTTACTATAGATTACTATCTAGTAGATCTATATTAGTTTGTTAAGAAAACTAGTAGCTAGCTATATAGCTAGCTATAAGTACTAGTAGTACTTACTTTATAAATAACTATAGTAAGGCTCTATTCCTTAGAAGCTTTTATAGCTACCTTCAAAGTACTTAGCTTGTCCTATACTTTCTTTTCGTCTAATATCTTCTACTAGTCGTTATTCTAAGGTAATAGCTTCAATTTCGTAAATAGCGCCTAGATAGCGATTTGTACTATATAGGCTAGATAGGGAAACTTCTTAGGAGAGGGAATTATTACTCTTATATCGAATAGTAGATCTATATCTATCGACTCTATTGTAAGACTAGTTAGGTCCTTAGACCTAGAATCGTTCTTATATTCCTCGTTAGTATCCTCTAATAGCCTAATAGATAGTATTATTTATATTGCGATAGTTTAAGCAAGTTTCTTAACTACTTCTTATCTAAAATTAGTATTAGTATAAGATAGCTACTAGGAGGGCTATCTACAAGTTTTTATAGAGCATTTTATTATTACTTACGTTATCTATCGTAATAGTAATTAGCTTAGTATAAACTCTAACTTACTCTAGCGCCTTTTAGACTAAACCTACTATATTTGCTCTAGAGTATATTTCTATAATTTTAGGAAATCCAATTATTAACTTATAGTATTTCTATTATTTATCGATAAAATAAAGTATAATAGAGAGGAATAATACCTATATTATCCTATTTAATTAGCTATTAATTACGATCGCTACTTAGTTAGCTAGCGCTACTAAATCCTTAATCTCTTTAATAGCGCTCTCTATATTTTATATAAAATTACTATATTAAGTACTTACTAAGAGAAATAGGAATGGATTGTTAGTAAGGTAGTAGTACGTTTTTTAGACCAATTCCCTCTCGAAGAAGTCTTCTAGAAGTCTATTAACGATAATTATCTCGTTTACTAGCTAATAGAAATCCTCGAGACTATACTTACTAGTATTAACTATATATATATTCTTCTTTCCTTACTATAATATTGTTAGACTTATTTATTATATCCTAAGTAGCTAGCGTATAGCTAGCTATAGGGAAGTACTCTTATCTTAGCCCGAAATTCGGTATCTACCTCCTCCTATCGATCCCCCTATACTAAACGATACTTTTAAGTCTTTAAATGCTTTATAGTAGTAGTATTACTATCCCAAATTAATAGATACTTTATAACTAGCCTATAGAAATTGTATATTACTACTAGCTAATCCTTAAGCCTATCGAGTATAGTAACTATCCTATATATAGCTCCTTTATTTAAATACTTCTAGATAAAACTATTCCTACCCTTGCTTCCCTAATTAATAGGAAACTTCTTAATATTCTATAGCCTCCGAAGTAAGGGATAACTAGAGCTTTTTACTATATTCTACTAGGTCTCTTAGACCTATTAATAAAAAGGCTCGTAATGTTCCTTCTTCTAGATATAAATATTAACCTATTTATCGAAGATAGCCGGATTAATAACTAATAGGGCCCTTGATTAAGTATTCTCGGGAAAGAAGAGATTTCGGTAGGCTATCGATACTAAAGATTAATAAGAATATTAACTATCTATCCTAAAGGACTAAGCCTATACTAGACTACTTCTTATTCGAATAGTCGATAGTAAGGTATTATTTCGTCTTCTTAGAGGACTTTGGATAGATAGACTTAAAGCTCTATTGTTTCCTCCTTATCCTTAAGATCTAGTCTATACTCTTAATAACTATCTATAGTATAATTACAACCTTGTTATTCGTAGGCTTAGTAATGAACTAGTATTTAGGATAGTAGGATTATTAAGGAGGTTAGTATTTAGAGGTATAGTAGCTTATAGATATAGCAAAATAGCGACTTTAATAGCAATTTTAGGATTAACGACCGAGAGTCCTAAAGAGCTTTAATAGTCGGATAGATTACTATTAAAGTTAGAAAGAAAGGTAAAAAGGTCCGAACTATAATATAGAATTATAGATAGCTAGGTATAAGACAAAATTTCAATAATATATATAGCTAGGCTAGTAAGAAGAATAGAAATTCTAGAATGTATAGTTATATACTTACAATCTTTATTTTAGTAGTTATATAAACTACTATACAAGCTAGTCTATAGCTATCTACTCGGTATCTTGTATAACTATATCTTTATTTATCTACTATACTCTAGTAGTATCTACTACTATATAAGTAGAGTATATATAGTCTATAGCTACTTACCCTAAGCCAAGACATATTCTATCTTTCGAATTACTCAGACATATCGTTAAGAGGTACGTTAGCTTTAATATTCCCTTATAGCTTAGCTTAGCTAGTATCTTATAGTACCTATTAGTCTCCTCTAGCTACTTCCTCTTAATATCGAAGTAATAGTAGAGAGCTTTTGCTCTACTACGTCTTAGGCATACTATATCCTTAAAGTAGTAGTAGTAGAGATTATAGTTCTAAGGCTAGTAGCTAGGCTAATCTAAGCGAGGTATACTCCTAAAGTATAGTAGAAAGCTTTTATCCTATACATTAATATTTCGAATAACTATATACTTAGCGAGGATATAGATTTTATATAGTATAGGGAAGTATCCCTAACTTAAAGCTTTCTATAGAATTATTAGTAAGATCTAACTTTTTAGCTAACTATATAGCTAGCTATAAAGGATATATTTAAACTCTACTATTTCCTACTACCTTTAATAGCTTTTTAATCTAGACCTTAGTCTTTATATTCCTCTTAAACTACTTAATTGCCTATAGCCTTCTCTATATCGAATAAATAGCCTTATACTAATATATATATACTATATAAAACTCGATATCGAGAAATCTTAAGTAGTAAAGCTCCTTAGCTACCTCTTATATCTTAGCTTTATAACTTAGAGTAAGAGCCTAACTCGGATTAACAAAATCCTAGTTCTTGAAATCTATAGATAGATCTTTTATATCTAAGTCGCTCTATTCGTACTATTCTATTAGATAATCGTCGAGTACTATCTCTATTAAGCTTATACTAGTTAAAACATCTACTACTATATATTTATCGTATAGATCCTCTTTGTCCTTTACCTTAATTTCCTTCCTAGATTATGTTAGTATTCGATTAATAATAAATCTAATAAGGCTAGCTATATAGCTAGCTATAGTAATACTTATCCTCTATTCCTCTACTATAAGAAGACTAATCTTAGGTTAGATAGCTTCTCTTCTTGTTTAGTCCTACTTTTCTACTAGAATATAGCTTTATCCTAATTAGGTCTCTCCTTCTACTTCTCTAGCTATTATTAGAATATAGTTTACTTAGCTCTTTTCTTCTTTCTTAAAGTTTTAGATATCTATAAGCCTCGTTTTGTATCTACTATAGTCTTCTTATATATAGAATACTCCTCTTTTGTCTTGTAACGCTTTAGGCTCGATACGCGATTACTAGGTTCATTTTTCGCATTATAGATATAGTTACTAAGCTTATAGTTGCCTTAATATAGTTACTAATTCCTACTATGTATAGTAGGCTTAGTAGGATACTTATCTTAAGCTATATTGTATAGTTATTATAGGATATTAATATCGAAGTTTTCGTAATATAAGAATTAGTAATAAAGCTCTAAAATTTATAACGTAACCTATACAAGGTTTCTATAGCAATAGCGACCTAGGCGATAGGTAGATACTATAGAAAGAGTACTAAGTAGTACGAAAGTAAAGCTTCCTTTATATAGCCGGTAGTATAGCTAGTCTTTTTAGTAACGCTTATATAACCTAGAAAAAGTCCGGGTTGCGACCTAAGATTAGTATAGATCCTAGAACCCGAACCTAAACTAATCGTCTAGTTCCTACTAAGAAACCAAACCTAGACCTAATTTCTTAGATTATACCTAACCTACTAGGCTGTCTACCTAGGATAGGGCCCTATAACTAGAAGTATATTATAAAGAAGTTCTCTACGATTAGGCGTAGAACGAGAGTAATAGTAGAGTAGCTCGCTAATATTCGTACTAGTCTAGAGCTTATACTAATAGAGAGATACCTATTAGAGGAGCTACTATATAATAAAGAGGCGATACTAGCGTAAGACTTTATATACATTAGTTGTATTAACCTAGAGATTGTATCTCTATAGAAGATTAGGACTACCCTATATAAACTATAGAAGTATCCTTCCTTTAGGATTAATCTAAGCCTACGCCTAATTATAGAAGATATAGTCTATAAGCGTATATAAGTAGGCATACTTAAACTATCTTATACTTCGTACCGTAATCCATACTTCCTAGTTAGTAACAAGCTAGTCCCTTAGAAGGATAAAGAGTATCGTCTAATTAATACTACTACGAAGTTTAATACTATAACGATTAGGCACGCTAATCTACTACCTAATATAGATAGCTTCTTAGAAGCCTTTAGGAACTATATTGTCGCCTCGTTAATAGACATCTTTTTGGGATATAACTAGATTCCGTTAGATAAAGGTAGTAGGAATATTATAAGCTTCGATATACTCCTTAGCCTCTTATAGTAGACGACTCTTCTATAGGGAACTACTAACTTAGTTACCTAGTTCGTTTAGGCTATTACTTAGGTATTATATACCTATATCTCGTATAGGCTAGTAAAGGAGAGTACCTATACGTAGTACTAGCTACGAACCTAGAGGCGGCGACGTTGTCGTCGTCGATAGAGCCAAATCTCTCCTACCCGTACCGCTACCTAGGGAGGCACTTTCAAGGCGCCTAGGTAAAAGGAGTCTAGCTCTAAGGCGACTAGCTATTTAGAAAACTGTCTAGACTACCTATCGAGCCTAGCGTAGCTATAACTAGTATAGGAACTAATACCGAGTCGATAGGCTAACCTTTCTAGGAAAGGAATCTACCCTAGGGATAAGGAACTAGCGTAGTAACCTAGGACTAATTGTTCCGAAGAGAAGGGAGGAATAACTAAAGAGGAGGTTTTAATAACTACTTAAAGGAGGAGGGAATATAGAGGATAAAGTACTTAGTATACCCTATAGCCTATAGCCTTTAGGGGAGTATAGCCCTAGATTTGCTCCCTAGGCCCTAGCTTTTACCCTAGGGGCACTAATACTAGTTCTAAAGGCTAGGTATCTAACATAAACTACTCCTTATACCGTATATAAGGTAGCCTATAAAGAATACCTAAGTATAGAAACTAATGTAGGAAATCTAATTTCTAGTAGTATAGGTTATATAACTAGATACTAAGTAAGGGTAGGGATAGTTTATAGCTTAGTAGAGAGCTAATATAGAAGTTAACTAGAAAGTAGGAGGAATAGTAATAACCCGTATTTAAAGGGGAGGAAAGAAGGGGAGGAAAGGGATAGGGATACTACCCTATTCCCTAAACTAGATTTCCCTCCTACCTAGTTTAAAGCTATAAAAGCTATAAAGGAACGAGTTATTAAAGGATACTGAACTAGAGGAAGTAGACATAATCTAGTTAAGGCGATAGAGACATAGGGAACCTCTTAATGTTTAAAAGACTAGTACAACTAAGGATAGGGCTTAGTATCCCTAATAGTATAATAGAGAGTAGAGGTTTTTAATGCCATACAAAACTAGTAGAGGCTTTAAGGGAGTTAGGAAGGTAGACTAAAGGGCTTTTTCCCTCCTAAGGAAAACTAGAGATCGCTACTTGTCTAGTAGTTAGAATAGTATAGCAATAAGATTAACCTACCTATATCTCGTATATTACTATATCGTTTCTAGACGACATAGGCGTTAAAGGACCTAAAACGCGATATAGAAATAAAGAGGTAGAGTCTAGTATTCGATACTTTATCTAAGAGTATATTAAGAACCTAGACTAGGTTCTATATAACCTAGAGTAAGCGTACCTAACGATCTATAGCTCTAAGCTCTAGCTCCTTTATTAGAAGGTTAATATTGTTAGCTATATTACTAATACGAATAGTAGATATCCGGATACTATCTAATTAAGGAAGATAGCCTATTAGCGAAATAGCTAACTCTAATCTATTAGAAGGAAGTTTAGCTATAGATTAGGATAGTAACCTACTTTAGGATCTAGGTCGAGGAGTTCTCGATTATCTATAAGCTACTCTTTGCCCTCCTCTAGAAGGACGCTAAGTTCCAATAGGACTAAGAACATTAGTAGACTAAGGAGTAGGTTATATAGGCCTAAATTACGGCCCTAGCCCTTGTATCTATTAACTATATAGAAGGCGTAGGGACTATCGTAGTTGCTATTAATTCTAGTAGGGAAGGTTATAGTAAGGTACTAATATAGTATAATAGGGAAGAGCCTTCTATATAGTATCCTATACGATATAAGTCTAGTCTATAGAACCCTATAGAGGCGTAGTACGATATAGGCAAGCGAGAGTACTTAGGGATCTATAAGGCACTTAAGAAGTTCTACCTATAGCTATTTAGCGTCTACTTCTAGCTTAAGGTAGATACGAATACCTTAGTCTACTAGCTTAATTAGGTAGCTTCTAATCTACCGAACTTAGCTATAGCTAGATAGGTAGCGTAGATCTACCTCTTTAACTTTAATACTATCTATATCCTAGGAAAACGACATTCTACTATAGATACCCTATCCTATAAGCTAGTTATAGAGAAGGATATTATAGAGATATAAGAAGAGGAGAACGTCGATATAGTAATTAACTATATATTCTTTTTAACCTTCTATATTAATACCTATCTATTTATTAAAGAAGGAACTACTATAACCGATATAGAAGGGAAACAAGGGGCCAAAGACATCGAGGAAGCTAATATACTTAATAGAGAATACTCTAATAACTCCTACTATATCGCCTATTTCCTTACTTATAGTAGCAAAGCTCTAGGGATCTCTAGTAGCTAGTATCGTCGTATTACTAAGTAAGTACGATAGTTTATAGTTAAGGATAGGCATCTATAGTAGTAGTCTATAGCTAACGCCCTACTATAGAGAGTTATCGATAATACTAAAGCTAGATAAGAGATCCTATATACCCTTTACGAAGAGACTAGATATCGAGCTACGAAGGGGACCTTTAATCTTCTAAGAAGGCGGTATTAGTAGGATAGAGTCTAGGCTAACGTTTCTAGGTACTATAAGAGCTATCCTAAATATACGTTCTATAATAGTTATCGCTAGGCTAGTAAGCTTCGTATATCTACTTAGTAGTTAGTTAGGAAGCGCTAGTATATAGACGCGGTTTATATTAATAGTAATAATAGTATACTAGTAGCTCGAGAGGCGCTATCCTAATAGCTAGAAGTATCGTATTTCTACTTTTCCTTAAAGAAGATTACTACGATGTATATAGCTAGGTTTCTATAGAAGGAAATCTTTTATAGATAGGGCGTATATACCGAGATAGTACTTAATAATACTCTAACTAACTTTACTAAGGAAGTCTAAGCGCTAATCGTTAGCTACGAAGCCAAGATAGTTAAGATATCCCTATACTACGTAGAATCGAATACTATAGTCGAAGTTAGATATAAAGCCCTTCTCGATACTATTACTAAGCTTACTAATAGAGGGAATAGGGGAATACCTATTACTAACTATATATCCGCTATCCTATAGACTAATTAGATAACTACTATTAAGATAACTAGCCTTACTCCTATAGAGGTTATAATAGGATAGGAAGTAGTCCTATCTATTAAGCTTACCTATCGTACTTATAGTATTTTTAAATAGGAATCTATTAGGGACCGTTTCGACCTTTTATATCTACGTACTAAGGCTCTCGAGGAGATAACTAGTACTATCGAAGAAGGCCTTATTCGCTAGAGGCGCCTTTAGGAAGAAACGAAGTAATACTTCGACGATACTTAAGATATAGACTATACTCCCTTTAAGGAAGGGAACCTTGTTCTAGTCTTCTAGTTAGAGCTAAAGATAGGCTTCTCGTATAAGCTTACTTTCTACTAGAAGGAACTATATCGCGTTTAGGAAGTACTTTATAATAGCGTAGCGTACTAACTTTAAGAGCTTAATAGATCTCCGCTTAAGTATATATAGCTATAGGCGAACCTTAAGAAAATAGACTTCATAAGGGAACCTATAGTACCTCTATAGACTAATAAGGAAGTATTAGTAGAAGTAGAGAATATCGCTAGGAACCTTAATTCGTTACGTATAGATCTAGATACTAAACTAAATAGTAAACTAATAGAGGACTTTATGTATCTACAAATAAGGCTTAGTAAGCTATTAGTAATAACTTAAGAAGAAAGGGATAGATATATACAAGTTAGGTTTATATAACTTAGCCTAACGTATAACTAACTAGAGTTAGAAACTAAGGTCGATACGAATACTAAGTTAGAAACTAAGGACAATACTAATACTAGGTCTTAGCTAGACTAGATATAGGAGCTAGACTACGAGTCTAACGATAAGGGTCTAGATAATAGCTAGTTTACTAATAAGGATACTAAAGTCCTAGAAGCGCTAACTAGTAGATAAGGCGATTTACGATTAGATATTTAATATTTACTATATTTGTTTTTATCTAATGTTTTATTTACGATACTACTATACTATTATATACATCTCCTTTATACTTATTTTGTATTTAGAGTTTATAGACTTTTAGGACTTACTTTTAGGATTTCGACTTATAATAACTCCTAGGGAAGTAATTAGTAGGAGCTATTAGCTATAGAGCTATTTCTTTACTAAGGTTCTATAATATATTACTTCTATACGTATAGTTAGTATTAGCTAAGCGAGACTTATAGAAAGGGAGGCGCTTGTAGAAGCCTTACTAGCTAGAGATCTAGTCGCTTATTATAGACTAATACTAGCGTTTATAGGTAACTACGCTAGTTAGGTATCTACCTCCCTATCTTCAAGTAGTAGAAAGGAAGGAACGTCTAGAGGAACCGGATTACGAGTAGTCTATATAGAAGAAGTATAGACTACTTTTATATAAGGATACATTAGAAGATTAGTAGGTTAGAAGGGATAGACGGCCTCGTAGGTTAGGTACAATCCGAGAAATTGGATCTAGGTTCGGTTTCTTAGTAGGAACCGGACGATTGGTTTAGGTTCGGGTTCTAGGACCTATACTAATTTTAGGTCGTAACCCGGACTTTTTCTAGGTTATATAAGTATTACTAAAAAGACTAGCTATACTACTAGCTATATAAAGGAAGCTTTACTTTCGTACTACTTAGTACTCTTTCTATAGTATCTATCTATTACCTAGGTCGCTATTGCTATAGAAACCTTATATAGGTTACGTTATAAAATTTAGAGCTTTATTACTAATTCTTACCTTACGAAAACTTCGATATTAATATCCTATAATAACTATACAAGATAGCTTAAGATAAGTGTCCTACTTAGCCTACTATATATAGTAGGAATTAGTAACTACATTAAGGCAACTATAAGCTTAGTAACTATATCTATAATACGAAAAATAAACCTAGTAATCGCGTATCGAGCCTAAAGCGTTATAAGACAAAAGAGGAGTATTCTATATATAGGAAGACTATAGTAGATACAAAACGAGGCTTATAGATATGTAAAACTAAACAAGCCTTAAGAAAGAAGAAAAGAGCTAAGTAAACTATATTCTAATAATAGCTAGAGAAGTAGAAGGAGAGACCTAATTAGGATAAAGCTATATTGTAGTAGAAAAGTAAGGCCGAATAAGAAGAGAAGCTATCTAACCTAAGATTAGTCTTCTTATAGTAGAGGAATAGAGGGTAAGTATTACTATAGCTAGCTATATAGCTAGCCTTATTAGATTTATTATTAATCGAATACTAATATAATCTAGGAAGGAAATTAAGGTAAAGGACAAAGAGGATCTATACGATAAATATATAGTAGTAGATGTTTTAACTAGTATAAGCTTAATAGAGATAGTACTCGACGATTATCTAATAGAATAGTACGAATAGAGCGACTTAGATATAAAAGATCTATCTACGGATTCTAAGAAGTAGGATTTTATTACTCTAAGTTAGGCTCTTACTCTAAGTTATAAAGCTAAGATACAAGAGGTAGCTAAGGAGCTTTACTACTTGAAATTTCTCGATATCGAGTTTCGTATAGTATATATATATATTAGTATAAGGCTATTTATCGATATAGAGAAAGCTATAGGCAATGAAGTAGTTTAAGAGGGATATAAATACTAAGGTCTAGATTAGAAAGCTATTAAAGGTAGTAGGAAATAGTAGAGTTTAGATATATCCTTTATAGTATTAGCTAGCAACTAGGACACACTTGACTACTAAGTTAGGTAGGGGCCTCGATTAGTACATATAGCCCTCTTCCTACTAGGGAGAGACATTATTAACCTTCGTTTAGTACACATCGCTAGTTACATTTTATATGCCTCTACTATAGAGCTCTAATTACTACTATATACCTCTATAACTATAACGATAGTTAGTCCGCCTAGTATAGCTACCTATAGCCTAATAGGTTATACTACCTATAGTTCCTTCCTATACTACCTAGCCCTTAGGTTTGTATAGGTTTAGGTTCTACTTATTATTAGAGCCGAAGGTAGGGCTATCTCTTCTCGATCGCATTAGGCGGTTAGGTTAATAGTAGTCCTTAGATATAGATAACTACGTACAAGTAGGAGGCGACAAACGACCTACGGCGCTAGCTACGAAAAGTGTCTTAGGAGGTCTCGATAAAAGCGATAACTAAGAGTAACCTCCTAGATAAGGGCATCGCCTTAATCCCGAAAAGCTACAAACCCTAGAAACTATTAAGGCTTAGGACCTAGATAGTCGATTACTTTCTAGGACTCGCTCTAGGTTTAGGGGATCCTCTAAAACCTTACTAGTACTACATAGTAGCGTACTACCTATTCGATACGATACTATTCTAGTCGACTAGTCTTATTCTACTAACCGATCCCGAGGCGTAGCGAGGACTAATTACCTAGACTATGCTTAGACCTAGCCAAAGTCTATAGTAGGATAGGCATCCGTACCTATATTGTAGTACGAGATACGTACTACGAATACGAGAACATTAGGCTATTAAAGAGAAGGGATCCCGGTTAGGCTAGAGATTACTAAACTCTAATTCGTAGCCTAGCTCGATAGTGCTTCGGCCCTTCTACTAAAAGTAGAAGGTATCCCGAAAGAGGAAATAGGGAAAGAAGTTGCCTAGTAACCTCGCTATATTGTTCGGTAGTTTATTAGCTCTAAGAATGCTTAGTTACAACTCCTACCTCTAGAGTTTTAGACTTTACTCTAGCCGTAGGGCTAGTTAGGGGGATTTTAAGGCTAATAACCCCTAGGGGGATTATTACTACCCGAGCCTATATAAAAACAAGAACACCTATTCTACTAGCGGTATAATAGCATTCCCCGTTTTATACAAAAAGCAAAAACAAAAAAAAAGATTTTATTACTATATAATAATCGTTTAGATAAGTTCCGGTATAGGACTAAGCCTAGTATTAATATCCTCTAATAAGGAACCTAACCTAATTAACGAATAGATACGACGTTCGCCTACTAAGATAGACAACCCCGTTATAGGGCTAGGTACTACCGGGCCTAGTACTACTAGGCTAGGCGTTAGTCGAGTACTAGAGCCTAGCCCGGACATGGATTTCAATAGCGCTATGTTTGCTACCTTTAAGACGCTATAGTAGTAGATAATAGAGTAGTAGAAGGAGTTTACCTATATTAATAGGCGCTACCTACTAGAGCCTAGTAGTAATTCTAATCCTTAGTTTAAGGAATACAATACTACTACCTATATCGAACGATATAAGGACAACCTTATTAAGTATAAGCTAAACGTCCGTTCCGACGCTAAGAAGATCCGTATATTTATATAAACGACGGATACTAAGTTACATACTACGCTTAGGAGTCTCGAAGGCTACCCTAACAAGGCCGACAAGTCGGACGCTAATTAGGAGAAGTTTAAGAAGTCCTTCTTATAGAAGTACTATAAGAACGATAGCCGTAGGGTTAAAGGTAGTCGTCTATAGCTTAAGACCCTATATACTTAACCGCGTACGGAAGATAATAACTTAAAGGAGTATATTCGCGAATTCGTTAAAGCTATAGATACTATCCCTAAAGAAGACCTCGAGAACTCTTAGTAGACCCGACTACTCCTAAAGGGCCTTCTAGGCCCGATGTCTTAGCGTATCTTCTAGAGATGTAAGCTTACTAATAACGACCCTAATACCTTCCGTAATTTTAAGAGGATCTTAGAGCATATTAAGTAGGATATTAATAGCTCTACCGACTATAGGAAGTTTATCGTAGACGTCCTAGTAGGTTGGGTACAACCCGAGAAATTGGGTCCGGGTTCGGTTTCTTAGCGGGAACCGGACGATTGGTTTGGGTTCGGGTTCTAGGACCTACACTAATTTCAGGTTAGAACCCGGACTTTTTCCGGGTTCTATAAGCGTTACTTAAAAGACCGGCTATACTGCCGGCTACATAAAGGAAGCTTCACTTTTGTACTACTTAGTACTCGTCCTATAGTATCTACGTATCGCCTAGGTCGCTATTGCCGTAGAAACCTCGGGTAGGTTACGTTATCAATTTCTAAGCTATATTGCTAATTCTTACCTTGCGAAAACTTCGACATTAACATCCTATAATGACTACGCAAGATAGCTCGCGATAAGCGTATAGCTTAACCTACTATCCGTAGTAGTACTTAGTAACTACATTAAGGCGACTACGAGCTTAGTAACCG
>LFZO01000946.1:0-15150 GCA_001578225.1 Pseudocercospora musae
AAGCTAAACTCTTAGTCTAGTTAGACCTTTCTAGAGAGGTAGAGCCGGTCGCAAAGCGAGCTACTATAATATACATCTCTATACAAAAGGTAGTAATAACGTATACGAAGTATAATAGCTTCGTATACTACCTAGCTAGAGTCGCGGCTATAGTAGTTAAGGATAATAGACCCTACTACTAGGTACTAGACCTACTACTTAGTTTTATACGTACCCTATAGTAGCTAGAGCCTATAGCAAAGGAGCTATACGAGGCTACTAAGGAGACCGGTACCTTCGAGGAGTATTCTATTAGAGAGGATATCCTTTTCTAAGGCGAGGCGATCTATATACCTAAGGACCTCGCGTTAAGAACGTAGGTAATGCGTATATACTACGATAATCCCCTTATAGGACATTTCGGCTAAGCCAAGACGGTTAAGCTAATACGTAGGAAATATACCTAGCTAGGGCTAGCTTAGGAGGTTTCGGAGTATATCTCTATCTACGCGATATACTAGAGGTCGAAGGCGAGGCGCTACTACCAATGCCTACTAAACCTTAGTAAGAGCTAACAATAGACTTTATTACCGATCTACCGCTAAGTAAGCTCGGTACCTATATCTATACTACGATACTTGTAATAGTCGATCGCTATACGAAGATAAGCCTCTTTATACCTACTATAAAGAAGTACATAGTATTAGAGCTAGTAGATATCTTCCTAAGAGAGGTAGTTAGAAGGTTTAGAATCCTAGCTAGAATAGTTAGTAATAGAGGGTCTCTATTTACTAGTTAGTTTTAGAGCGACTTTTACTACGAGACGTATATAAAATATAAGCTTAGTATAGCGTTCTATCCGTAGACTAACGGGTAGACTAAACGTACTAACTAGACGCTAGAATAGTACCTAAGATGTTATTGTTCTAATAACTAGGTAGACTAGGTATCTTAGCTCTCGTAGGTAGAGTTCGTATATAATAATAGTATATACCCTACGCTACGCATAAGCCCCTTCTATATACTATATAGATATAATCTAGATATTGCTCCTATATCGTTGCCTATAGCTCGGGACGAGCTATCCGAAGGAAGGGTACTAGTAGCGATCGATGCTATAGAAAGACTACGAAAAGCGTACGAGATACTTACGTAGCGCTAGAAGACTATAGCGGAATACTAAGCTAAATACTACAATACTAACTATAAGGCTTAGAAGTATAGTATTAGCGATTTAGTACTATTATTATCTAAGAATATTAGACTAGATCTACTAAAGAAGAAGCTTAGCCTAAAGTATCTCGGCCTATTTCGTATTATCGATATAGTAGAAGCGTAGGCGTATCGCTTAGCGCTACCTACTCGTACGAGAATCTACAATGTTTTCTATATATCCCTACTCGAGCTATAGAAAGGGCGCGAGGGCGAGGAGCATAAGGTTAGTATACTAGTCGTAGAGGATACGAATAAGTAGCGCGTAGAAGAAATCGTAAAGAAGAAGGTATAGAAGGGAGAGACTTACTACCTTATTAGGTAGGTAGGCTAGCTAGAGGAATATAATACTTAGGAACTAGTAGAATATATAGAAGACTTAGTAGCGCTTAACGTATTCGAGGCGTAAGCGAGACGTAGTCGGAGAACATAAGAATAAGATAAGACAAGGTTAATAGATATATACTCGTTTCGCTATTAATATAGGCATTTAGCCTAGCTTAGAATAAAAGAAAATAATGCGTTCGCGACGCTTATATACCGTAGGTAGACAACCTACTAACTAGCTCTAAGGAGCTAGTTACTCTCGTAACTATTAGAACCCTTACCCTACTTAGGCTTAGGCATAGGTAGGAAGCCTATAGTAGTATCGACTACTACTATAGTAGTGTATGCCCCCTTTAGGGCGAGGTTCTATTACGATTAGTATACGCTCAATAGGCGATAGGGATGCGAGGGAGATGCGTACCTAATAGCCGATTTCTACTAGCCTAGAGAGGTTAATATTAATACGCTCTAGGATAGCTACTAGGTCTAGACCGTTAGTAGTCGCCGGCGCAATACTAGCGCCGCAGTTACGCTTAAGGGGCGTACCGTTACTAGTAATCTTGTTCTTGTTACGGTAGTAGCTATTTAGCGATTTCTTAACCTCTAGAAAAGCTAGGTAGTTAGTAGACACGATACGTGCGAAGAGAAAGCGATATATATAGTCGGCATATACGTCTAGGCGCTACTAGATCTCGTTAAGGCCGATCTAGGCCTAGATAGGATTACCCCTATATTTAGGGTCGTCTAGGTCGTAAGTAGCGCGCTTAGCGCAAGCTACGCGTATATACTAGAGTAGCGCGACGAGGTATAGTACTATAACTAGCTTATAGGGATAGTACCCCTTAGTATATCTCTAGTACTTCTTCTTAGTAGCGGGGTATATATTACCTCTAATATATATATTATTTAGGTCCTCTATAGCGAGTTAGTTACGAGGCGTATACGAGGAGCGCGTAGGGATTATTCTTACTATTAGTAGTTATATACTAGAAGTATCTACTATAACCTTCTATATTAGGCCTAAATCTCTTACTAGCCGTAACTAGGATAGTAGGACTAGCGGCGGGGCGCTTACGTACCGTAACTAGAGTACTAGCTAGGTCTATACTAAGGGTAGTATAAAAATTGTTAGTTAGAACGTAAGGGGAGCTTGCGTAGTACTAGCGAGGTACTAGCGTAGTACTAGTAGAAAGCTTAGAAATAGGGGAAGTTTTTAGATAGACTATAGACACTACTTATATACGGGCTACCGGGTTACTAATAACAATAATTAACACGTTCTTAGGAATACGCTAGACCTACCTAGCTACGTTACTAGTAGGAATATGAAAATTCTACTATATAGTAATAAAGAGTTTTCGCGTAGTAACTAGCTATACGAAGTAGTAACGTATACAAGGCGTATTCGAAGCGCTAGAGGCGCGAGAGAATACGTATATAGGATAGCTTAACGAGGAGTTAGGTTTGTTTATAGCTAGGGATAGCTATACTAGGAGAAAGGGGATAATTGTAAGGACCTCGATAAGGTAAGGTCTCTTACTAAGCCCTAAGTATACTAAGCGGCGCGCGCTAGGGGCGTACGCTAGACGTACATAACTTGTATAGCCTTTTTAACCTAGCGCTCTACGCAATCCTTTTAGGAGGTACTTGTTAGTTCTACTACCTACTATGTTATCGGTTAGGCGGGTATTCTATACGTTGCTACATACCTAGCCCCTAACAATATAGTAGTAATTAGAGCTCTATAGTAGAGGTATATAAAATATAACTAGTAATATATACTAAACGAAGGTTAATAATATCTCTCCCTAGTAGGAAGAGGGCTATATATACTAATCGAGGCCCCTACCTAACTCGGTAGTTAAGTATATCCTAGTTACTAGCTAATACTAGTTATTATCTAATTATACTATCGAGATAGCGCGAATATCCTTACTTATATTAATAGAAGACTTCTTATAATAATAATAATAACTACTATAGCTACGAGACGATATAACCTATATACTAGAGATAATATTCGATATAGGAACTACTACTAAAGAGACGAAAGATATTAATATAGTAGATAAGGATAATATCGATAACTTACTAGCGCTATAGAGTAAGTAGTCTAACGATAAGGTAACTACTATATTGCGAGACCTTAAATTTACGCCTTATAGATACGTTATCTATACTATAATAGCTATACTACTAAGCGACTCGCTATTTCTAATAGGTCTTCTAGAAGGTTTAGATTATAGTAAAGACTATAGTTAGTATTAAGTACTCGATCTATAGGTTATTAAGTTTAATAAAGTAATAGGTCTATAATATAATATCTATATCTATATACTCGAGAAGATAACGCAATATTAATTACTATATAGCGATAGTAGTAGTAATAGTAAGCTAGTAATAGTAACTAAGAGATAGCGATTTAAGTAAGGTAGCGATAGTAAGTAAGAGAGTAAGGTAGGTATAGTATATAGAGATAATAATACCTAAGTATATAATATAATAGCTATACTATATATATCCTTTAGCCTTATTAATATATCGACTAATTAACGATATATTAGTAGTATTGTTAGTAGAGACTACGCTATATGCGAGTCCTACTAGAATAGCCGATTTTGTATAAGAAAAGTGGGTCTTGGCGGGACACACGTAAATTCTCTACCTCGCTTATCCTAGCGTCTTGGCGGAATACAGACTACCTTTATTATTGCCGGTGGGACACGATGGCAGAGACGATGGTATGGGGGGATGCAAGCATAGAGGTCGAGGTACGAGGTATGATAGGCTGGAACTAGTACTGCAGGCTGCAGCTTGCCTGCCATCTGCAAACTCTTGAGTCTCTGCCAGGCACGAAAGAGCCGCAGCCGCAACCGCAACCGCGCAACCGCAGATCTCGCTTGTCGGCTGTCTCGTGCTTGCCAATTTTCGCCATCCAGCATGTTTACAACTTGGCCCTCTCTCGTTCTTTGCCCGTCTTCACCCAGCATTCCTCTCCAAGAAAATCACTCACTGCATACCACAGCATCCGCTATCCAGCTCCTCTTGTAAATCACATTTCACACATCCAGACATCCATCCCAAGCTCTGCATTGACGTCAAGCCCGAAACGTTAAGCTGCCCGGCAGCATCAGACCGCCATCATGGTTCTGGTCGACAACAAACAAGTGCTCAGTGTCGAAGAGCAGCGTCTGAAGGAGGATCGTGAGCGCACCAAGTACTGGAAGAAATATGGTCCATATACTGCGGAGCGACAGTGGTCGACGGTACGCGAGGACTACTCGTGAGTCGAACCACCAATTCCTTCCAATACCCTGCTTATTTCTGCTGACTATCCTTGGAGCTCCGATGGCAATGCATGGAGCTCCTTCACCTACGACATGGCTCGCGCCAGGACCTTCCGCTGGGGCGAGGACGGCATTGCTGGCGTGTCAGACACTCACGGCCGCATGAACATTGCCTTTGCTTTCTGGAACGAGAAAGAGTAAGTGCCTCCACGTCTTCCGACCCTTCTCAAAGACTAGTCGTCTGAAGCTCATCATCATCAGTGACCACATCAAGGAACGCCTTTTCGGTCTCTCGAATCCTCAAGGTGTGCACGGCGAGAGCATCAAGGAGTGCCATTTCCACCTCGACAACACCCCCACCCACTCCTACATGAAGTACCTTTACAAATACCCGCAGCGTGCCTTCCCGTACCAAGATATCGTCAAGGAGAATGCTCGACGCAACCGGCAAGAGCGCGAATACAATCTGATTGATACGGGCATCTTCAAGGACAACAAGTATTGGGACATCTTCATTGAGACTGCGAAAGAGGACGACAACCCGGAAGAGCTGCTTTTCCGAGTGACAGCATACAACCGCGGTCCCGAGCCTGCGAAACTGCATATTCTGCCTCACGTCTGGTTTCGCAACACCTGGGCGTGGGGTTATGATGACTACAAGCCTACCATCAGGCAGACAGACTCCCTGTCGGCCGAGATCGACGACAGGGAGCTCGGCAAACATTACTTTCAATGCTCACCTTCACCAAATTGCTGTGGTAGTGACCAAGATATCGAGCCCGAGTTTCTCTTCACCGACAATGACACCAACTACAAGGAGCTCTACGGCGCTTCCAAGAACAAGACTCCTTATGTGAAGGATGCCTTCCACAGACGCGTGGTCAACGGCGACAAGAAGGCCGTCAACCCTCAGAAGACTGGAACCAAGAGCGCTGCCTGGTATGCTTTCAATCAAGGTAGTGGTGTGCCGCCTGGCGAGTGTGCAGTCATCCGCATGCGCATCTCGACCAAGCCCAGTGATAGCTACCTGGATGAGGAGAGATTCGACGAAGTCATCGAGCAACGACTTGCTGAAGCCGACGATTTCTACTTCAAGATCAACCCCCTGCCGATGGCCGACGATCTGCGCAACATCCAGCGACAAGCCTTCGCCGGTATGATGTGGTGTAAACAATACTACCACTTCATTTGGGATCAGTGGGCGAATGGTGATCCCGCCATGCCTCCTCCCCCACCCGAGCGCAAAGCAGTACGCAACGCCCAATGGAAGCACATGCATCTGGACGATATCCTCTCCATGCCTGACTCCTGGGAGTACCCATTCTTCGCTGCGTGGGACTCTGCCTTCCACTGCATTCCGCTCTCTATGATCGACCCGGAATTTGCAAAGAAGCAGCTCGATCTCTTCACCCGAGAATGGTACATGCATCCCAATGGCCAGCTACCTGCCTACGAATGGAACTTTGGCGATGTCAATCCTCCAGTGCACGCCTGGTCGCTATTCCGATCCTTCAAGATTGAGAGAAAGATGTATGGCCGAGAAGACTTGGATTTCCTGGAGCGCGTGTTCCAGAAGCTGCTTCTGAACTTTACTTGGTGGTGCAACCGCAAGGATGTCAATGGCAAGAACGTCTTTGAGGGTGGTTTCCTTGGTCTCGACAATATTGGTCTGTTCAACAGATCTGATCCACTTCCCACCGGAGGCACTCTCGAACAAGCGGATGCCACTGGTTGGATGGCATTCTACTGCTTGTGCATGCTCAACATTGCTCTTGAGCTTTCCAAGCATCGCAGAATATACGAGGACATGGCATCGA
Source organism: Pseudocercospora musae (assembly GCA_001578225.1). Classification (NCBI taxonomy): domain Eukaryota; kingdom Fungi; phylum Ascomycota; class Dothideomycetes; order Mycosphaerellales; family Mycosphaerellaceae; genus Pseudocercospora; species Pseudocercospora musae. The sequence goes on from LFZO01000946.1 coordinate 6,623, forward strand.
AGTTCTTCGAGCACTTCATTCTAATCTCGGACGCAATGCAGTACCGTAAGGGCTCTGAAGCCAAGTCCCTCTGGAATGACGAAGACGGCTTCTACTACGACGCGATCTCGTGGGGAGGTCCGTGGACTCATCAAATGAAGATCCGCTCACTCGTCGGTCTCATCCCGATGTACGCCACTCTAACGCTCGAGCCGCAGGTGATAGAACGTTTCCCAGGCTTCAAGCGACGCCTCGAATGGGTCATCAAGAACAAGCACGAGATGGTCTCGCGAAACATCGCCAGCATGACCAAGCGTGGTAAGGATAACAGACTACTGCTGTCGCTTGTCAACGAGGACCGCCTGCGATCGATCCTGAAGTACATGCTTGACGAGAATGAGTTCCTCAGTCCAATTGGTATTCGCTCATTGTCGAAGTACCACAAGAATCATCCAGTCTCCATGGACGTCAACGGTCAAACCTACTCTGTCACTTACATTCCTGGCGATTCTGACAGCGGTCTTTTCGGTGGCAACAGCAACTGGCGTGGCCCATGTTGGTTGGCCGTCAACTTCCTGCTTGTGGAGTCGTTGTTGCGCTTCTACATGTTCTACGGCAATTCCTTCAAGGTGGAGTGCCCGACCGGCTCCGGCGACTACATGCATCTGGGTCATGTTGCTGAGGAGATTCAACACCGGTTGCAGCACTTGATGGCTGCCGATCCTTCTGGACGCCGGGCCATCCACGACGGAAATGACATGCTCGACTTTGATCCTCACTGGAAGGACTACCTTTGGTTCTTCGAATATTTTGATGGCGACACTGGTCGTGGTCTTGGCGCAACACATCAGACGGGCTGGACTGGTCTCATGGCCAAGATCATCCAAGACACTGGGTAAGTTGCTCCATTTCGTACTCAGCCCGCATCGCTGACCTCATTTAGTGTGAACTGCCGACTGCCACAAACTCCACGCACGCCTGGCAGTGCTGCTGCCCACTACTTCGACGACACTTTTACTCGCCAACGTCGCGCGTCAATGACCAAAAAGGCCGCCGACCTCAAGCGCTCCATGACTAGAACCCGTAGCATTGGCGCTAGGAGCGACTTCAGTGCTAACACCAACGGAGACACTGCCGATACGGCCGGCGAGGACCAAGCCGATGAGGTCTTCTCTAATGGAGACGGCAAAGTCTCCCGATCATGGTCCATCTACAAAGAAGACGACTCCCAAGGCCGCGGTCCACCAGCGGTCGAAGATCCCGACGATCCAATCAACAAGTACGTACAGGATCAGCTTGCGCGCATCAAGAGCAACGAGAGTGCCGAGCTGGCTGAGGAGCTGGCTAGTCAGACTGATGGCATCAATGAGAAGTACTTGTAAAAGTCGGCCGGCGATGACCTTTTTAATTCTTGTACCTACGTTTTGAAGCATGACGACTTACGGACTGCATGATGATGGATGAGATGCATTTTTGATATACCTAGATGCTAGATTGAGTAGACCTAGATGTGAGCGTGAGAGAGCAGCTTGCCAAATCTAAAATTCTTATCCCTCCTACCTGCCTACGCTCTCCATCTGACCTTCTGAGTTTCCATTGTATACAAAATATGAATGGGGTCATTAATGCTTACAGGAGTTCGTATCACTTCGACAATCGTTCATGGCTTGATGGGCTAGGTAATGTGCAAGTCATTGATTTGCTTCCTCGTTAACCTTTTTATGTATTTTGGTGTAAAAAAAAATATTAAAAATTTCGAAGGTTTGCTGACTCTGAGGAGGCTTCGAGAGAAGAGCTCCAGAAAGAGTGACGTGTGACATTGGCTCTCTTTACATACCACGTGCTGCTTGCCATAATTTTTTTTTTCAATTCCCACCGAATCTATTGTAGACCAAAAGTCGATTCCTCCCACCACAAGCCTCGCTACTGTTCCCTTTACAAGCCATCCCACACCCGGCCTCCAGAATCTCCTCACTCGTGTGCTGGTTCCCTGTCAATCTCGGACGACTCGGATACTCGTCCCATTTCCCACCATAGCATTCGGAAGCGTATTCCAGACCGCAGAATTCGTATCCTTGGGCTTCACAGGCTTGGATGCAGTTCGAGACTGTGGCGTTCGCGGGAGCTAGGCTCACTGGTCGTGGGAGAGAGCGTGGTGAGCCGTCGGGAAAGCAACCTTCCACTTGCCAGTATGGTTCGATGCGTTGGCGGACGAAGAAGCTGGGTTGCCATTGAGTGTCGAGCATGATGTTGAGGCGGTTGCCGCCGCCGCAGGTTTGGGTTCGATCGCCGGGGCATTTCGACTTGCAATCGGAAGATGGGAGGGAGGGGGTTGATGGACCAATGCTGTTTCCGCACCAGCATTCGGAACCGTATTCTGTGCCGCTGTACTTGTAGCCTTGAGAGGTGCAGGCTAAAGCGCAGGATCTTGGAGTGTTGGATGGGGTTGAGCTGACGAATTTGGGGAGGGTGCGTTTGGATCCGGAGTCGGGATAGCAGCCTAGAGGGGTGTAGGTTGATGGGAGAGCGGTGGAGGAAGATGAAGTCATCGACGATGAGGTTGTCGTTGAGGAGATCGTCGATGAGGTAGTGGTTGAAGATGAGATACTTGAATCCGATGAAGAAGACGAAGATTCAGGCGAGGACCAAGGTGAAGAGGAAGAAGAAGAAGAAGATGTTGTGCTTGTGCTTGTGCTTGTGATGAATGTGGTCGCCGTTAGCGAAGTGACTGACGACGAAGGAGATTCTGAAGATTCAGTAGCTGACGAGATGCTTGCTGCGGATGGAGACGAAGAGCTTGTCGATTCAGATGCTGACGAGGAGCTATCTGTCGTGGAAGATGACGAAGAGCTCGAAGTGTCGGATGCAGGTGACGAGCTGCTTACCGTCGACGTCGAAGAAGAGCTTGGCGATTCAGACGATGACGAAGGGCTTGCTGTATCAGATGTAGATGACGCGCTGCTTGTGGATATGATCGAAGAAGCGCTTGAGGTCTCAATGGAAGATGAGGAGCTGCTAGTGTTATGGGACACGGAAGACGTAGAAGACAACTCCGAAGCCGATGACGAGCTGCCGCTGCTCATCGTTGAAGAGCTAACAGATTCGGTAGCTGACGAGGTCTCGCTTGTGCTCGATGCGCCGGATGAGGTGACTGTCTCAGATATCGTCGAAGAGCTGCTCGTTGACATTGCTTCAAGAGAAGATGTAGAAGATTCAGACTCCGTTGAGGAGCTGGTCGATGTCGCTGACTCGGATTCGGATGCGGTCGAGATCTCTGAAGCAGACGTCGAACTAGTCATCATACTCGTCAAAGACGGAGTCAAAGTGCTACTTGCCATTGAATTGGTCGAAGTAGACGTAGAGGCAGTCTCCACAAGCTTGGCACCATTAACACCACTATCGAGCAGTGGTTTACCAAGCGTCGACTTGAGATAGCAGACCGATGTGTATGAGACGTCAACACATCCAGTAGTCATTGCGCACTCGTCAATGCACTGCTTCAGATTGCCGACAGAGACAATCTTCATGTCTCCGCTTTGATGATCAATGCCACATTCAATCAGAAAGGAGAGGCCGTTAGAGATATAAGTCGTGCTGTTGGCTGCCGGACAGTTGATTGCGGTAGGCGATGCAGAAGCAGCAGACGAGCTTGTAGTGCTCGATATGCTACTCGATGTGTTTGTAGAAGTGCTGGTGGTCGAGCTACTTGATATGGCTGAGCCGCTCGTGCTTCCAGTGATCGTGCCGGAGGCGGTGTTTGATGAGCTCGAAGTGGTAGACGATGAGATGACCAGTCTGGCTCCAGAAACGCCATTAGTGACGGAAGAGCCCAGGCTCGATTTCAGGTAGCAAGCTGAACCGGACAGTGCGACGAAAATACACTTGTCGTTCTGAGCACAGGCATCGATGCACTGCTTGAAAGAGTTGACACTCGTCGAGGTGAGGTCTCCACCCGAATAGTCTCTGTTGCACTCGATGACGAAGTTCTTGTCGTTGGAAATGACGGTCGTGCTGTTTGAGGATGGGCAGGAGACTGCAGTCGATGAGGGAGTCGATCCGGAACCAGATGCAGTCGAAGATGTCACTGTTGCTGTGGAAGATGAGGAACTGCTCGAGCCTGCCGTCCAGTCCGGGTTCTGGTAGACTGTCAGTCTGTTTCCAGCTCCGCAGAACTCATTGGTAGCACCAGAGCACAGCATGTTACAATCGCTATCGCTGGTCCGATTTGCTCCCGCGGAAAAGCTGTTACCGCAGTAGCATTCGCTGCCATACTCAGCGCCGAAGTATTTGTAAGAGCCGCAGAAGTTGGCACAAAATTCGAGTGTCATGGAGCTACTCGATGTGCCTTTCCCAGCGAGAGCGCGAGCACCATTGCTCGCCTCCGTGTAGCAAGAGACATAGTAGAAGTCGCCCACAGTCTCCGGCGTACCAGGAGCTTCTTGAAGTGTAGGCCGGCCGTTGGAGAAGAGTGAAAGGCGCCCACTCCCACCGCATGTCTCGCTGGCATTACCCGGACAAGCGAACGAGCAAGAGCTCTCTATGACTTGAGTCGCGAGATAGCCAAGCGACTTGCCGCAGAAACACTGAGTGCCGTACTCGAGACCAGCTATGGTGTTGCCGCCATCTGCACAAGTCTTTGTGCACTTTTCAATGGTGTTGTCGTTGCTGGTGTATGTCATATTTGGCAGCGTCTTCGGGCTCTGATCGGACCAGCAACCCCAGTAAGTCATGTTTCCAGCATATGTGTTGTTGTTCGTGGCGGCAGCCGTCCCGTTGAGTTGCGGGTTGGGATATGGGTCGTCTCCAGCTTGTTGTCGAGGATATCCGAAGTCGTATGATCGATTACCATTGCCGTAGAAATTGTCAGTGAACAGTCTAGCTTGACCAGCTGCAGATGCCATCATGCCACCTCCATCGTGGCCCATGTTGACAAAGTCTACGGTATCGCAGTTGCGGCCCTTGGGATCTATGCATAATGGCGGGAATGCCTTGATGAAATTGAAGAAGCGCTCGTTGCGATTTGAGCCAGTAGTCCTGGGGGCACAGCTGGAGGAGTCATCTCCAAGATCTTGAGTGCCACGAGCATAGTTGATTGCCTTGCTTTGGAAGTTCGCCAGGACTGCACTCCGCCCTTGTGCGACCAAGTTGACGCCGTAAGTCATCGGATAGTCCACAAAGTCGCTGTAGCCTTCTCTGTAATCGTCGTAACTTGGACAAGAAGCCGTGGAAAGTGGACGATCCGCTCTCAGCCACGCGTAGCTGTTGGGATTGCCAATCCAGTCTGATCAATCAAATATTCAGCATTCGCGTTTTATTTCGATTGAGATGTGCCACTTACAGCTGACAGGTGTTTGGGTATTGAGAGGAGTTCCAAGAGCGGCGTATCGCTGCACCTGCACCACGAACGGCGATTAGCATTTGATGGAAAGAGTGAAGAACAAGGACATACTGTTTGAGCTCCCAACGAGTGCCCAGCGATCACGATTTGATTCATCTTCGGGAACATGGCCTTATTGTCGAAGTATTGGATGATTTGGTCGAGCACGGTATATGAGCTGGTATTTGTAGAGGTGTACGGATATTGATTGTTGCCGCCAGCTGACCATTGAGAAGACTTCCAGACCAGAGCATTGCTCGTAGAGCCTCTTGCTGGCTTCAGTCCATCAGTCCACGGGTAGCCTTTGTTCTTGTCGTCGCCATTGGGAAAATAGGGAGCCATGATCGCAACTGTATCAAAGTTGATGTTCGGGTCCGACTTGACTTGCGAAAGTGCCGAGAGCATGTTGGACATGTAGGTGCCCGGATCGCGGTTGAGGCCATGAATGATAACCACAGCACGTTGAACGTTTGCCTCAACAAGACGCTTGTTGCTCTTTCCATGAGAGTAGTAGTTGATCAGAGTGAGATTCTTGTTTTTGCCGGCGGGATCGTTGATGCGAAAGTAGGCGACCTCGGATCCAGGAACTCCAGGCAGGGTGGTGTTGATGACATCTCCGGAGTACTGCTGTGCAGAGGCGAACTGTGCGATGCTGGCAGCCAAGGCTGCAATTGCTATTGTGATCCGCATTTGGCCCTGCTTTCTGTGAGCTATTCACCACGAGATACGAGGAATGAATGCACGAAACGAGGGTGGTGAAAGAGAGATACAAGGCACGCTGATCAGCAGTGGCAGCACACAAGGACGAGCGCTAAGATGATGCCTTGCCAGGCTGTTGCTGGGCATTCGCTCGAATTTATGTTCTGCGAGGAGCGTCGAAGATGAGAGCCAGAACACGTCTCGTCGTTCATGGCTCTCTCAGATGGCGACGTTCCAGCTCTCCGGCCCTTGGGCGCAACGTTGGTGATAGCTGTGCGTTGCTGCACGCTGCCGAGACCAAAGTGATTTCTATAATAACGGCAAATGGCACTGGAACGAGGTCGAATCGCTCGATTTCTCAGCCCAGCCGCTATGCCGATGTAGCTGGAAGGCGTCCATCTCTTCAGTGCATAGTTCTCGAGGCTGTGTTAGCCACGAGGCTCTCTCCACGATCTCCTGTCCCAGATAGCTGTTGTGGTTGCAGCTTAACCGTGCCCACCCTACGCGGGCTTGGCAGCTACGCGCGATTCGCGTCTCCTAGTAATTAGTTAGCATAGTCGAATATAACGTACTAACCTGCACTTCTTAAGCTCGTAGTAACGCTTAGGGTTAACAAGGAGCCCTTTCTCGAGCCTATCGTTCTTATTCGAGCCTATTCGAGCTATTAAACAATACCTCTCCGTCCTAAACCCGACGCCTCTTATAAAGCTAAAGAGGCCGTAGAGACCGCCGCTATAGTAGTAGAGGCTTAGTCTACTACTACTTAGAAGAAGCGTAAACGTACTACTAAGAAGCTAGAAGTAAATAAGCGGCGAAAGGATAAGGAGCCGGATACTATATAGTAATCGTAACTAGACGATTAGCTACTCGAAGCGAGCGGTTATCTAAAGGATAACGTAGAGATAGTAGTAGAAGTTAATAGAGCTAGAGCCGGACCTAATAATAAGGACCGAATAGATAAAGAGAATAAAGATAAAGAGGCTTAGTAGACTAAAGAGTTACTTAATTATGTATACCGTACGTAGGCATATATAACCTATAGTAAGGAACGGTTAGAAAGGAATAGGAACCCTCGTATTAAGCGAGTCTATAGCTTAGTACTAATCTACTCGTTTCTCGAGTAGTATAATAGCTTCTTCGATAGTAGAGACTATAGTAAGAGGTATACTACGAAGGACATTATATTAGAAGTCTCGTATACTAGATTACGTAAGCGCGATATCTTCTCGATAGCTATTCAAAGGGGTTAAGTAGCGACTACTTACGTCTACGTTTCTCGAGCTAAGGAGGGCCGATAGGTATAAATGGATTATAAACTACAATAGAAGCTATAAGGAATAGTAGGGGCTAAAGTAGGAATAGCAAGTATATTGTTGTTATTCTATAGGTTGGAGCTAAACCTAAAAGGTATTAGCTTGGATTAGTTACATAATAGTTATTATGTAATCTAGTCTACCTTAGTATCCCTTACTAGGTTACTAACTAGACTATATATTCCAATACTCCTACTTAGATTAGTTAGTCTACAAATCCTAATTCCAACTAATATAATCTAACAAGAATTTTAATTAGCTAATTAGGTACAATAGCTTCTAGATTAGCATAGTGTATCTAATCTACTAGGTTCAATTCCTAGATCTAGTGTTTTCTTGCTTAGTAGATTTTGAACCCTCTAAGTAAGAACTTTTGTCCCTTTTAATGTTATACTAGCTACAATTGCCTAATGAATTCCTAGAACTATGGCCCTATCTTTAGCTTAGTTAGGCTATTAGCTACTATCTCTTTTATTAGAGTGTATTCTACTATAATCTTTCTTTACTACTAAAGATTTCTAACCTTATTAAAACTAATATTAATATATTTTGATCTCTTATAGGTATAGGCATCTTTAATAAGGGTTAAAGCTACCTAGTTGTTACCTATGATCTAAACAGGTCTAACCTTATTTACTGTATTAGAATTTCCTTTAATTAATGGTTAGAATAAGTATTCTCCTACTAACTATACATAGTCTATCTCCCTTAAGAGTACTATAAGGAATTAAGATTACTTTATATATGCATTTATTACTATGTACTTAGCTTCTATAGTTAATGTAGTAACTAACTTCTACTTCTTGCTTATCTAAGAAACTAGTAATCTATAGAGAAAGAAGATGCTTCTAAGGATTAAGACTCTATTAGCTTTATCTATTGTATAATTAGAGTCTAAATATCCTATTAGCTTTCCTCTACCCCTCCTAAACATTAATCCTAGGCTTAGGAATGATCTTAGGTATCTAGCTAGTTTCCTAAGTGCTTTCAAATGTCTCTTAGATAGATCTAATATATATAATCCAAGTCTTCTAAGTATAAAAGCAATGTTAGGTCTTGTTATAGTTATTAGCTATATCTACGTACTATTCTAGCTCTAGTACTTAGTCTTGTTATACCTTTCTTTATCTAAGTTAGATTTCCTTAGACTTTCATAGCTA
>LFZO01000947.1:0-15132 GCA_001578225.1 Pseudocercospora musae
GTTATCTAGTATAACTTAGAACAAGTCGGACTTCGTATTAGTATAGAGGTAATCGAACGTAGACCGCGACTCGGTACTCCTATAGATAAAATTAGCTTAGTCTTGTTCTAAAGTAACTTATAGATTAGTATACGAAACGAGCTATACCGCTCGATAAGCTACTTTAGTCGTCGGTACTTACTTCTTATATATCGCGTTAGCCTAGTACTCCTCCTTATCGGTTCGAATAATTAACTCGGCTACGAGTAGGTTATAGACGGCGTAGAGGAGGTAGCGATAGGCTAGATTCTATCGAATACCGTTATCGTCGTTAGTACTATTATCGTATCCTATAGGTAGAGGGGCGGCGCTAGTAGCGGTTAGCTTAGCCTTAGCGATATAGCCGTTATATAGCGTACGCTATAGTGCGTTCTAGCGTAACTCGACGAAGGTTAGCGTAAATAGTAGAATCTCCTTACCTAGTTCGATCGTTACGTCCTTAACTATAATCTTACTATCCTTATAATAACGTAGAATTATTATACGAGCGTAAATACTAGCGACCGCCTTCGTCTTAGTAAGGCGATTGGTATTAAGGCTACCGCTAGCGCTATATAGCGTTCGAGTATATATACGGTACTTCTAAGGGTCGAGGTAGTAGTATATCTTAAGTCGTTACGCTTAGTATTAGATAGTATAGAAGTTATTATCGTAGTCCTACTCGAGGAATACTATAGTAGTATAGTATATATCTAATCGGTTAGCGAACGTCTTTTCCTTCTTAGTTAGCGTCGCTATCGCTATTACTATCGTTACCTCTATCTCTATTAACTCCTCTATTATATATAGAAATCTCTATACGGCCTTCTAGCTAAAGCGAAAGAGGCTAGCGGCGTCTAAGACGGAGTTCTTATATAAGGTAGCGGTAAGTAGGAGGTAGTAGTAGTCCTCGAATTAATATAGTATATTAGTCTATCGAGCGTTCTTCGACTTTACCTTATAAGCCTCGTCGATAATAAATATACTAACGAGGTTACGGTACGACGGGAGGAAGAAGTCCTTATATAGCTTACTATTATAGCTTTCGTCGTTACTAGGTAGACCGTTATCTTCGGTATCTTCGCTATCGTTATCCTCTAGCTCGTCTCTACTATTATTATCGTAGTTCCTAGTCCTAGGCTAGGCCTTCTTGCCTTTATCCTTCCTATCGTTAGCTACCTCCTTCTCGGTATTCTTTAGTATAGTAGGGTAGAATACCTATAGATAGTAGAGGATAATAGTATAGCTAGTCTAGTCGTTATCGGATTTAAGTCGGTCGATCGCTATCTCGAATACTATCGCTTCGCTTAGAAATATATTAGGGCCGGTTCTACCGCTACCTATATATATTAGGTAGATATATCGCGGTTCGCTAGGTACGTTAAACATACTCTCGATATCGGTCTCCTACGATAGGGAGGCCTATAGCGGAACTAATATAACGATAGGTCGATAACGTAGTCTACTTTAGCTAAGCTTCTTACTTATAGTCTCGTCGATCCCGCGCTTCGCCTTCCGAATAGCGAATTAGAACTCTATAATATACTATTAGTAGAGAATACGCGTATAGAATACTATAGGTATACTATCGTCGATTTACTAGTTACTTAACTCGATAGCGTTAGGTTACTCGCGTCTAATAGTAGTATAGATAGCGTCTAGGAGTACTTACTAGATATCTACGAATAATTAGTTAGTTAGTAGTTATAAGGATTAGATACGAAGCGACTTATAGATCTATATAGTTAGAGATATATAGATCGATAAGTCGGTTAGAGTATAGACTTACCTAACTACTCCTTACGCTACGCTTCTAACTATCTACTTAGTAGTACTATAGTATAAAGGGCTTCGACTATCTTACCTAAGCTAGTATCGTCGGCGTTAATCGCTATTCGTATCTCTAGTAATAGGGCTACCGAATACTAGAAGATAGCCTATAGTTACTAAGGCTTAAGAGATAGGCTAAGGAAGTCGATAGTAGATATATAGTACTTAATTCTAGAAGTAGTAGAAGGTTCCTCCTAGTACTATTAGGCGCTAATAGCCGCGTACGTAACGTTAAAGTTAGGAGGCTTAGCGCTAACGCTATTAGCTTCGACTTAGAGGTAGGTAAAGTATATAGTATACTCGTCGGTAGTCTTATCGTCGTTACTATTATATAGATCCTCGGCGACGTTGCCTAGGTCTATAGTAATCTAGTTCTCGCGCGTAACGAATTCCCTATAAAACTTATCGTTCTTCTTAGTAAGGTATTTATAGTATATAACGTTAGAGTAGGTTTAAGCGTTATTAAAGAGGACCTCGATACCTACTAATATAGCCTCGAGGAGATAGTAACGCTTCTCGTCGTCGATACTATCTAGGGACGGATCCTTTATAGTTACTATAAGGCCCTCGAAGCGCCTAGTAACTACGTCTATATTAGTACTAGTAATAGGCTCCTACGTAGTATAGTCCTAAATATTATCCTCGGTCTACTTCTCGAGGCTATCCTTTAGTAGCTTACTATATCCCGTTAACGAGCTATTCTACTTATTAGCGCGAATAGTGTCGGGGTCGTTAGGCGTAGTATAGAAGACGGAACGTACGTAGCTATTCTTAACGCTAAGTAGCTATAGTATACGCTCGGATATAGTCGGCTCCTCCTACGTCTAACGCGTAAGCTTATATCGAAAGAAGTAGTAGATAGCGGAGACGTAGTAGTAGTCTATATATAGGTAATTAAGCCTATCGATAGGAGGATCGAGGTAGCCTAGAATGTCCTTACGCGATACGCTAGATACGATACTAATATAGAGATTAGGTAGAACGAGTAAGGGATTAGTCGTCGGCGTATTCTAGTTATATTACTCTACGAGCTCGACGGACTAGTAGACAAACCGTACCTAGTGTAACGCTAGGCGATCGGTTAATAACTATTCGGTATTCGCGAACTTCTTCTTAGGAAAGGAGTCGGTAACGTCGCGAAAGGTAAAGCGGTAAGCTAGGTCGGATATAGTCTTATAGAGTCGTTAGACTAGGAGGTATAGATCTATTCTCTATACCTTCTTATAGGGTTTGTTTATATTTAGTTCCTATAAGTATAGATTAATAGACGTAACGAATAATAATATAGATAGTTTAAAGTAACTTACCGAACTACGTAGTAGATACGTATACGATTCGGTAAGTTACTCTAAGTAAGCGGATACTTCGACTTATGTATTAGTCGACTCTATATAGAGCCTTAAGTATAGGCTAGAGTATATCGAGTAGGCGCTCTAGATTAGGAAGGTACGTAAGGGTAAGGTAGCCGGTAAGAGACTCGATATCTATATATAACTATATAGGTCTAAGGCCGACTACGTAGAGGTTAAGGGCCTTATCGATTAGTTTGTATTTGCCTTACTCTATTAGCGGCTCCTTCTTAGCCTCTACTATACATAATCGTAGATACTATTCGCGTTCCTCGAGCGTCGATATAGCCCGCTCCTCCTAGATATATAGCTACTCGAACTTCCGGATCTAATCGCCCTTAACTACGAATACTCTAATATATACTTCTAAATCGGGAAGGGCCTTCTTTACTATAGTAGTAATCGCGGGATCGGAGTCGCGCTACTTCCCTATACTATCGTATACCTTCTTATCTTAAGAGGATAGTCTAGACTCGTTATCGTCGTCCGTAGCGTTAGTACGCTAGCGCTTACCGATACGACGACCTCGCTATTATATAGGTAGTAGTAGGCGGCTCGACTATAGTATAGTTTTAGTATAGGGATTAGGTACGTTAAGCTCGACTATAATAGTAGCTACTCGCGTAGAGTATATAGAGGTCGCTAAGGGGGTAGTACCGCTAGGCGTAGTATTATAAGGGTCGCTTTAGTACTATAGAGTATCGTAGTATACGTTACCTAGAGTAACTTGCGGATCGGTATACGAAGGGCGTAGTAGAAGGTTAATATACGTATATAGAATAAGAATAAGGGCTAGTATAGAAGTATTAAATAGTATAGTATAGCGCTTAGGCCGCTCGGTAGGTAAACCCGATACGTAATTTGTAGTTCTATAAGTCGGTTTTATACTAACGTAAGGTATTCTAATAAGTAATATCGGTTATTACGTAGTATTAGCCGTCTACGTTACTATATAGACTAGGGCATCTATAGGTATAGGTCCTACGCTTCGACGACGCGATAGCTCGTACTATACTTATATAGGTATAGTAGTAGGAGTAGTACTAGATCGATAGATAGGTATTAGATAGATAGGTACTAGATAGATAGGTACTAGATAGATAGGTACTAGATAGATAGGTACTAGATAGATATTATATCTTGGGTAATCTAGCGCGAGACCCTACGTCTCGGTAGGTCGTAGGGAATAGGGCGTATTTAGTTAGAGCCTCTAGGTAGGTATAGCGCTATATAGTATCGGTATCGGTAGTAGTATACGTAAGCGATACCGTCGGCGTATAGGAAGTATAGTACTATCTAGAGTAGGCGTATCTCGACGATATATCGAGATATTAGGCGAGGTTACTAGGAGTAGGATAACGGTATAGATTGTCGACGTCTAGGATACGGTCTCGAATAGTCTAGGTTATACTCGGTATATTATACTAGATAGTATAGTAAACGTAGATATAACAAAGGCGTCCTTGTACTACTAGTAATATTAGAAGATAAGGTAAAGTAGTCGCGTGTCTAATAGTAGATAGCTAGCGGCCTTAAGCTATACTTAGGTTAGCGGAGGGACGGGCCTATAACGGAATTTATAATAATAATAATAATAGGGTATAGGTCTAGTAAGTATACGAAGTAGCTATATAATCGATATACGATATATATTCTCGAATACTCGACGTCGAATAGCTTCCTAACCCTAAGGTACTCTTAATTCGGAAATAACTCTAGATCGATATATATAAACCTAATCCTAAAATAATATAGGTTCGATAACTACTAGATACGTAAATACTTAAAGACTCTAAATACCTAAATACGAAACTAAGGAAGAGCTAGAAGATCGAAATATTCTATTAAAATACTTAGATATAGAAATACTTAGATACGTAAATACGAGAAAGCGAACGTACTAAACTAATATAGGAGAATACTAAAGTACCTAACGGCTAGTATACTAAAAACTATATAATAATAATATAATACAGAAATATTTAGATACCTAACGACCGAAATACTAAAATATAAAAGTTATCGAATACGAAAACTATAAGTAATAATCCCTAAACGCTAAAAGACTTAAGGCCGAAAGGTTAAAGGGCTTAAAATACAATATACCGAATAGTAAAAGTATCTAGGGACTAAACGATCCCAAGGTTAAGATCCTTAGGCCTTATAGGATTCTACCTAAATACCGAATAGAAATACTCCTATCTAGAAATACGAAATAGTCTAAATATTAGAATATAAGAGTATATACCTATAAGAAGGTAGAAGGCTCGAACTCCTAAGGACTAAATAGCTAGATAGTTCGATACTCGCGTTAGTAATAGATATCTAGTTACTAGTCTATCCCGAGGTACGATTATAGTAGCTATAGCAATTAGCTTTATCGCTAAAAGATATAGATTAAGTAGCTTCTACTTCGATAGAGATAGGGTAGGCTAAATCGCTATCGACGCTTGTTTAGATATAGTACCTACTCGTAGTATTCTCTATATAGAACGATAGTAGGTAAACCGCTATACCTATACGACTACGCTACTTTATCTATACGTATACGCTTACTAGTATCCTCGGTCGCCGATTACTTAGATAGCGAACGCTTTCGCTTACTATACTCTTTAGACCTAAGATTACCTTTGTCTATAGTATCCGTATTGCCTAGGAGGGAACGATCTATATTAGAGGTACTAAGCGATCCTATAGATTTATCGGAGTTAGAATAGTTACTAGGGCTAGCGTCTACGTCTATAGTCGACGCCGCTATCGAAGTTAGGAGGGCGGTAGGTAGAGGAGTAGCGATAGGAGGAGACGATAGTATAGTAGGGATTATAGGGCAAGGTAGTAATAGGACCGAGGACTCGGCTACGTCTAACTCCTTTTAGATAAATTCCTATACGATATACGCTTCTAGATAGTTAGCGCCGACCTAATCCTTCGCTTTATCGATAGTATCTAGAGAAGAGTTAGTAGTATAAGAGAAAATAGACTAACTTGCAAAACGGTATACTATAGTCGGTATACGGTTCTATAGGTTATTATACGTTACGATAGAATACGTACCTAGGGCGGTATAGTCTATTACGCGGACGTAAGGGTTCTAGGTAACGATATCGAGTACGGTATCGGTAATAGCTCGAGCGACTAGGGTTTTGTTAGCGGACGCCTTAGCGGTACTATCTAGACGAGCGAGTATTAAGTTAGGAGACTCGAATAGATAGTCGTATAGCTTCGGTAGCTTAATAGTACTCTACTAGCGGATAACCTCGTAGTCTAGTAATCTCTTATCTACTATTATAAGCCGGTAGAGTCGCTTAATTATAGTAGTATTCTTCGCCTTAGGATTAGTCTCGCTAAATAGGCGTAGGAGTAGACTATTATAGATATCGAGTAGAGGCGAGATAATACTATAGAAGGCGATAGCGTCTACTATATAGGAGGCTACGTAGGTAGAGGAGATAGAGGAGGGTCTATTAACGTCTATAGCTATAGAGGAGTGTAGGTCGGCGTAAAACGGCTAGGCTCGGATAAGGGGACGCGCGTAGTCTAGGTACTTGGTAGCGTACTTGTATAGTAGTATAGCGTCTACGCTATTATCTAATATAACTACGTACGTCTCTATCGATCGGCCCTACCTAGCCCGACGTAGGCGACCTATAGTAGCCGATAGGACGGCGAAGCTAGGCACGTCTACGAATACGTTAACTTATATAGCTTAATAAAGGCTAACTCTATAGAAGATCTAGCTAGTAGATATACAAGCTACCGAAACTATAGGATCGTTATAGAATTTGCTTATAGCTATAAAGCGCTCCTCGAGAGAAGACTACTCTATAAAGCTAACGAATAGGATACTAGCGACTACGAGTAGTAATTGTATACTAACTTATTAAATTACGCTATTAAACTAGAATACGACCTTTTACTAAGCGTTAGGCTTCGTTACGAGAACGGCGGCTAAGAAGCGGTAGATAAATACGTATTTAGGTATAGTAGTAGTAAGGTAGCGTAGTATACTAAACCGACCTTCTAGAGGAGAGTACTACGAGTCGTACTTACTATATATATAGACGAGGGAGAAGACGTCGGTCTTGTCGGATATACTACGAGGATAGATTAGTAGGCGTTATAAGATAACTTATAGAGCGGTATAGAGGCTACCTATAGTTATACTACTCTATAAGTTAGTTAAATTATACTTATACGTTTAAGAGACTAGGATCGGTAGGGCTAATAGGCCTCGATACTATCTCTACTAGGCGTAGGTTATAGCTAGCTAGCTAACGGTATAGCTAAGCTACCTTAGGGTTAGTAACCTTCTATACCTAAGTATAGTATCTATAGTAGATAGCGGCGTCGACGGTAATATTAAAGAGCTCGACGTAGATAGTTATCCGTAAAGGGAGAAGTACGTCGATCGTAGTCTAGCGGCTATAGATATCTACTATAGACTATTATATACGTCGTAATATTAATATCGACGAGAGGAAAGACTAGACCGTAACTAGGTCGGTATTGTATAAGGTAGGACGTAGCGCTACTATATAATAGCGCTAAGTATCGCGATCGAGTATCTAGAAGCGACTAGATACGTTAGAAAGCTTATTCGTAAGCGTAGATAGGTTCGGGTCTCTAGATATCTCTAGAACCTTCTAGTCCTCGATAGGTATACCTTCCTAGATTATACAAAAGATAGGTACGAGGATACGTAGGCTACGAAGGAAGGGAACTTCGGTAACGAAGAGCTTAGGATAATCGAGGAACGCGGAGCGCTAGGTAAGTACCTATACTATAGTCGGTTATATATCGGCTAACTCGTAGGCGTCTAGGAAGACAATAGCGGAGAACTAGGGTAACGTAGGCTCGATATCGTTAGATAGATCTATTATAGAGAGGAACGCCCTATAATCGGCGACGATACAAGTATAGCTAGTAAGTACGTCGTCTATATCGAATTCGGTATAGAGGCTTTATAGTACTACTAGAGTCGGTAGTATCGAGGTTACGCCTTATAGACTAGGAGTATCTATATAGTTAACGGAATAGGCGTATACTATCCTAAAACCTCTACCTTAGTACGAGTTACGGCGCGACGTAGGGAGGGCCTCGAATAGTATCTCGGAAGTACGGGTATCGTTAATAACGATAAGGATAGGTCGATATAGTATTAGACTAATAGGTAGTAGGTAGGTAGCGCGTATAGCGGCCGATAGCGAACGGCGCTATCGAATAACCTTATCGGGCATTACTATCTCGTTAGTTATAGATATAAGAGTATAGGATAGGATTGCGCTTATAACTCTAGAGTTCGTTAAGGAAGTCTATATCTAGTTCGGCTTATATATCGAACTCGAGTATCTCTATAGAATCTCTTAACTACTTAGCTATAGCTATTTCGATCTAAGTATCGATTATATCTATATAGTATATAGTTAGTATAGGCTAGGCGCGTAGATAGAATCGAAGTAACCTACGGATCTATATAGTAATAGCTATATAGCTCGGTAGGTTACTCTATATAAGGATATACGTACTATAGTATACTTATTACCTACTATCGACGTCTCGTTACTCGACTATAATAATAACGGCTATAAAGACTTCTATAAGGCTACCTAGGCTAAAATCGTTAGCGAGGATAGTACTCGAGGTACGACTATTCGCTATATATCTAAGGAAAAGGATCGTACTAGGCTACTATAGTATAATATATAGGCCGCGCTAGCGGAAGTTAGATAGATATAGATAGGAAGGATCGGTATTTCCGTCGATAGTAGCTACCTCCTATAGCAAGTCGCTAATCGTTACGCGGATATCCTAGAGTATCGGAGGATTACTAATCTCGTCTATATAGTACTTAGTAGGCGCCCTACGTATATTAGAGGTCTTAAGGCGTTAATCTAAGGCGTTAGCGAAGGTAGTATACTCGGCTATAGCGAAGAACTTAGAGGCGAAGTCGATAGCTATCTTAGGGACGTAACCTAGCTTTACGATCGGAGTACTAGTACCTTACTATATAGGTACGGTCTTGCCGATACTAAGGAGGTAGGAGTATAGCTATTCCTTCGACTACGTATCTAGGACATCTAGTATTACAAGCGTTAGGTATTATATAAATACGCTAGTAATAGTTTAGATAGTCGTATAGAGATCTTTATACGATATATACTAAAGGGCGAGGATATAGTATAGTAGGAACGTATAGGCATAGCGATCGTAGACAAGTAAGGCGCGATTACCTTTATAGACTTAACTATCGGACTAATAGTCTAGCTCGGTAGGTATATAGTAATAGATAACTAACGTAGAGTTCTTTACTAATAACGCGTCCTTAAGTAGGATCGCGCGGTCGCCGTTACGCTTCTTAGCGACCTTGTCTTTAAGGATACAATATAGATATATATAGCGGTAGTAGTCCTCGGTAGTAGCTACCTAGCCCTCTACTAGGTAGATAGGCGTAAAGGAATATTTATTATTCGCTAGCGTACTAAGTAGTAGATCGGGAAGTTCCGTATTAGGGTATTAGGCTCGATAGGCCTATAGACTAGATATATACTAGTATAGGAAGCGGAGGTAGTATAGCGTAACGATACGAAATAGCTTATCGATAGGATACCGCGCGGTAGGGAATATATCGGCTTTAATATCGTTAAGGATATATAGAGTCGCGTCGTTAGGGTTATTAACGAGGTTTTAGATAAACATAATAGGCTAATTATAGGCCTTAACTTCCTTAGCGAACGGACTAGGGATGCCGTACTTTATAGGGCTCTAGATAGGACGTTAGTACTAAAGGTAAAGTTTCTAACCGACTTGTAGACTAGAATATAGGAAGGGAACGGTATATAGATCGGTTAGTTAGTCTAGATACGACGTAACGATACGTACCTTCTCGATTACTACTAGATCGAATACGTACTAGTCTACGATTAGGATTATCTCGTTAATATAAGACGTCGCCTTTAGGCCGAGGTAACCGGCTATAAGACCGACCGCTAGATTATTAAGGATAGCGGTAGTTATATTAACGACGTAGACGCCGCGCGAGGAGTCTATAGCCTAGTAGGCGTACTTCTCGATAAGTACGTATTTCGATCGCGTAGCTATACGTTTAGCGAATACTTATTATTTCTTAACTTCGTTATTAATATACTCTTTACTAAATTGCTCCTTGTAGGTAAATAGATATAGCGAGTCCTCGGCTACGTAACTAGGGACTTCTAGGTTAGGCGATTAACTACTATTACTAGTATAGCTATAGCTATAGATAGGTAGCTTACCTATCGTATTCTATAATAGTCGAGGACGTAATAAGCTATACCTAAATAGATTGGGGTCTACTATAGTAGGGCGTATAGGTAGAGGTAAGTGTCGCTAGTCGACTCGATAGATACTACGCGCTATAGGTAGGATAACGGTTATAAGTATAGTCGTCGGCTAGGGGGATAAATAGGTTATAGGGAAACGGAGCGATATATAAGAAATACGCCTAAATACCTATCTAGTTATTATCGGTATCTATCTATAGGATGTAGCTAAGCGTCTACTCGGTTATACGTATACCGATATAGTATATAATACGGAGTAACTTATAGATCGGTATAGTATATAGAGTACTCGAGTAGTAGAGTAGGTTATAGATAGTAAAGAGATATCGATAGATATCGAAAGATTAAATAGTTACTATAGAAGTATAGACTAAGTATATAGCCTATATAACCTTTAATACCGGTAGCGATATAGTAGGTACCGATTTAGGTCTACGCTAATTAGAGCTCGCCCCTAATATAAAGAAGGGACTCGATAGTATACGAGGTAGGCGTAGAAGTCTACTAGTATACTAGTATACGGATCCGCAAGTCCGTTTAGCGATAGTATAAGATAATGCCTAGCGGTAATGTAATAGGCGGCGGCGATATAGTAGAGGAGAACAACCTAGGGATAGATTAGGCAAGGAAGCGGATACTACCTCTATTATAGGATATACGTATCTACGCGACTATATACGCGTAGTAGATTATCTACGTAGCTACATACTAGTAGTAATAGCTCGCTAGCGAGGCGCTATAATAATAGAGTATTCGTAATATACGTACTACGTTAGGACCTCGCGTAGGAATAACTTAAAGAAGGAAACCTAGCTAGAGGTAGGTTATTCGGCCTTAGAATAGATATCGGCGCGCGCGCGATAGGGGATAGAGTAGCGAGGGTACGTCTAAGAGTAGATAAGGGGCGTATAGTAGTAGTAATATAACTAGGTAACGTTAAGGCGCTCCCGGTCGGCTATGCGTATCCTAGTTATAGGCCGCGTACGGCCCGTATAGTAGCGAAGCTTAATGTAACGTTAACCGTACGCTTAGTAGGTATATATAGGCGCTAACTACCTACGTCGTAAGGATAGAATATAACGATAGGTAGCTCGTATAGGTTCTATAGAGTCCTTATCTAACCGATCTCGCCGTTATCTAGTCCGTATACTACTATCGATAGGAATTTATCGCCTCGTACCGATTTCAAGCTTAGAGATCGCCGTATTTAAGCTCTAATACGGATAAGTTAGTTTAGGGTAGTCCTATCTTATCGGCTCTAGGTAATAGGGCTAATAGAGATATAAACCTAGCCGGATTAGGGTTATCCTAGAATAGGACTATTTCAAGTATAGTCGAGCCTATAGACGAGTATAATATTATATATACTAGTAATCCTAAGCCTCTAGAAAGGTCGAATACTCTAAGCTCCAAAATGGCCTACCGATCGACGTAGTAGTCGTATATATATAGTAGTAGTAGCTATCGATACACGTACGCCGACGAGGACGTTAACTATATAAGGGACGTCTCGAGAGCGATAATATCGCTATACTACTACTAGAACGTCTAACCGTATCGGATATATAGTTCTATAAGCTATTATAAACGCTAGACGTACTATAGACGACTACGACGTATCCCCGAGCGATATAGAGTCTTCGATATTATTATAATCGTTAGGGCGATACGATATCGGAGGCGAATAGCGCGATTCGAGATCGGGGGATAGAGTAGAGGATATAGAGGTATAGGAATAGCTAGTAGTAAAGGTACGAGAGCTATTAAGGATAGGTTAGAGGAGATATAACGATCCCGATATCGATAGTATAGTATATAAGTATATAGTATCTACGAGTATAGGTCGTCTAAAGTACAAGGGCGATAGGCTAATAAGATTATTATATATACGTATATATAGGTTTCTATACGTATATCGGATCGATCCCGGTAAGCGATAGCTATAGATAACGATATCCTAGACGACTAACGAGTAATCTAGTACGCTCCTTAGTTACGAGATAGGTATAGAGGTCGCGTCGAACTCTATAGGCGTATATCCTATATAGACTATAGCGTAGCCTAGAGGAGTTCTTAATAGATATAGAGATACGATACGAGGATTAGTAGAGAGGGAAGCGAGACGTAGATATAGAGAAGATAATACTTAAGGCGTTCGAAGCTAGAGGGGATAGTTAGATAGTATACGAGACGATAGTAGGGTTAATTATAGCTAAATAGGACTATGTCTAGCTAGTAGGCTACGAAGACTATAATCTCGTAGAATAAGTAGTATATAGTTACTAAGGTATATAGTATACGTAACTATAGAAGAACCTACGCTAGTTTATAGCGACGCCTCTATAAGGCGTACGAGAAGGGAAGGTAGGAGAGACGACGGTTAGTATAGTTAAGGAAACAATCGAGTAGTTCAAGGTACTAGTAGGCAAGACATCGATAGTAGAGGTAGCGAGGGAACGGATAGTTACGGAGTAGTCGAGTTAGTTCTAGATAGTATATATATAGTAGGATAAAGACTAGCCGCTAGAGCTAGGATAGTATAATACCTAGCGCGGACGGTATATAATAGTAAGCGAACTAACTTACCGATTCGTATACTACGAGCTACTAGTCGATAAGCGGCTTGTATATTCGATAGGTCGCTACTATATAAAGTCTTATTATTTACTAAACGGTAACCTAAGTACTTATATTAACCTTCTATAATAACTACTCTACCTTCTAATATCTATTTACCGATCCGTAAGTTAGTTCGTTCCTAGATTAGGCTTCGTATTAAGGCCTTGCGGTCTAGGGATTATAGTACCTATTAATACCGATACTATAGAGCGCTAGTAGCCTACGAATATAATAGACGCTAATACTAACGAGATATAGTATATTAGGTAGTAGACGCTACTCTATAAGAGAGTACGCGAGCTATAGTAGATAGTTTAAGGTATACTAATAGAGGGCGCCCTCGAGGATATAGAATAGAAATACTAGTAATATTTAGACTATCTAATAGATCTAGACTATCCGATACTATAGGTAGTATTAATATAGATAGTATATCGTTTCCTCTACGTATATCGCTTCGATCCGCGTAAGTCGAGTATATAGTAATAGGACTATAGACGAGCTAACTAAAATTACTAGTAAAATCCTCGGTAGTAAGCCTAGAGCGTACCGACCCTAGGTACTTATAGATAGGTATCCGGTATTAGCGGTAGCCGTCGCTAATAATATTCCTACGTAGACTAAGTAGGATATTCGAGGAGTAGTAGTCGCTAGATTAGCTACAAGTAGTAGGTTTATTAACAATTACCTTATTTAACGTACTAGGTCTATATAGTACTATTAAAGAAGCGGTAGACGAGCTTATATAGGCGGAGTAGATAAAGTACTTCTATACTAACGACGTAATAGAGATAAGGTCGTATAGATAAGGATAGCGCTAGAGTAGGTAGGAAATGGGTTAACGATATACGGTTTAGAAACGAATAGGATAGTAGAGATATCGAGTATTAAGGTATCGAGACTAGCTTACCGATCTATATATAGCGGAAATAAGCCTCGTAAATCCGAATAAATAATCCTACTATGCCCTTCTATAAGTTACTTTAGTTACTAAGAGTTTACTAACTAATATAGAACTCGACCTATATTAGATAGATAGATAGATACGATCGTAGGCAAGGTTACGTAGGTATAGGGATACTTTAGGATATATAGACGATCCGGATTATAGTTACGTAGTTAAGTAAGCGTACGTAGTACCGGTTATTAACGTAATCGGTAATATCTTATTCGCTCGGCGCGTAGGCTAGGGTCTACGCGTTATAGGTAGGCCGATTAGAATACCTATATAGATAGATAGATATTTCATTTACCTATTGTAGTACCTTTCGGCCTATGTAGGTCTATTTCTATATATTGTTCTAGATAGGAAACTAACTTGGTTAGTAAAAACCTCCCTCCTATCCTATTTACAACTATTGTTCTTCCTCGTTTCTTTGTTTTCCTTCCTCTAAGGTATACTAGTATTATAGTTGTTATCCTCTAACTACCTTGCCTACTACCCTACCCTCCTTTCCCCCTCTTCTTTCCTCCTTCTTATCTACTCCTTAGTTTCCCTTACTAGTACGAATTGTTATACAAATCCCTATTTAATAATCTACTTCACTATCCTCTTTAGGTCCTCTTTACTTTAGATTAGCTTGTCGTATTCCCTTTCTATTACTTTTAGTCTCTAATTACTTCTACCTTCTAACTATTAAGGATAGACTAGTAGTATATACTTAGGGTTCTAAGATTGGTAGCTATATTAGTAAGCTCTACTTTTAATTCCTAGGACGTTTCTTCTAAATAGGTAAGATCTAAGTCTAATATATTTAGATCTAATTTAGATAGCTAGGCTTGCTTCGGCCCTATTTAGGTCCTTATAGAGCTAGTAGTTATATTAACTAAATTTGATTAGTGCCTTTAGGGTTCCTAGTCTAACTTGTGTTTTGTTCTACTCCTACTCCTATAGGTATCTAGCAATTGATTCTACTAGGCTTTGTTTCTTTTCCTTTAGCTTGTCTTCCTTTAGCCTTATATTTAGTCCTTAAAGCTCTTTCTCTAGTATTTCTCTT
>LFZO01000948.1:0-15116 GCA_001578225.1 Pseudocercospora musae
ATAACTATATCCTCGCTCTTCTACTATACTCTAGCGGTATCTACTACTATATAAGTAGAGCGTATATAGTCTACGGCTACTTACCCTAAGCTAAGACACATTCTATTCTTCGAATTACTAAGACATATCGTTAAGAGGTACGTTAGCTTCAACATTCCCTTATAGCCTAGCTTAGCTAGTATCTTATAGTACCTACTTGTCTCCTCGAGCTACTTCCTCTCGATATCGAAGTAATAGTATAGAGCTTTTGCTCTACTACGTCTTTAGCGTACTATATCCTTAAAGTAGTAGCGGCGGAGATTATAGTTCTAAGGCTAGTAGCCTAGTAAATTTAAGCGAGGCGTACTTCTAAAGTATAGCGGAAAGGTTTTATCCTATATATTAATATTTCGAATAACGGCGCGCTTAGCGTAGGTATAGATTTTGTACGGTATAGGGAAGCGTCCCTAACTTAAAGCTTTCTATAGAATTGTTAGCAAGACCTAACTTTTTAGCCGGCTATAAAGGACATACCTAAACTCTACTGTTTCCTACTACTTTTAATAGCTTTCTAATCTAGACCTTAGTCTATACACCCCTCTTAAACTCCTTAATTACCTATAGCTTTCTCTATATTATAGTGTTAAATTATTAGAGAAAGTGTTATATATTATTAAAGTCTATCTCTAAAGTCTGTATCTACTAAGGTACTTCTACCTACCTAAGGTACCTACCTAGTAGTATCTATAACAAAATCCCCTAGCTCTCGAATATCCGTAACTACGTAGACGCCCGATTTACTATATATATAGCCTATAGTAGGCTCGGACGCGGTTAGCGCCTATAAAAGCGTTTAAAGTAGTAAGTATACCCCTCTAGGACTCCGCATTACTAAGCTATCTACCGGCGCCTTTTACTATAATCTTAAGTACGGAGCGTCGAACCGGCTCTAGTATCTCGTTAAATACGGTCGCAAGGTAGCTATAGAGGAGCTTAATACTAATCGTTTCCTACTTCTAGGTCTCGTATACTACCTCGATATATTAGTATATAGTATATAGGAATTACTAGAATAGCTTCTCCTTATACTTATAACACTTCGAGGCCTAACCTTTAGATAGCGCGTCGATCGTAGAGAGGGCGGTAGATACCGCTTTAGTATTATTTAGTATCTTTGTAAGAAGATTCTAGAGGTCTACTAGAGGTAGCTTTAGCTCTTCTTAGTCGGGCGGACCTATAGGTAGACCCAAGGTACCGTAATAGCGCGTTAGGACCTCCTCCTAGAATATAGACATTTCTTCGTAGTAGTTTATAATATCTAAGAGACTTAATCGGCCTTTCGGGCCTATCTTGTCTATCTAGCCTAAGATTATAGGCTTGTCTTCGTTACCCTTACTTATCGCCTATTTATCGAGTTCGCTATAGATTATAGGAGGGAGTACGGCGAACCCTACTATAAAGGTCCTAATATAGGTACTAACCGTATTATACTTCTTAGTATCTTCTTCCGTCTATCCGTCCTTAGCGGTCGTATAAAGGCCTACGTCTTCGTCGATTATACTATAGTCGTCGAGATACTAAGCTATTATTACTACGAATATAATAAGTTCTAATACGTTAACGCTCTTCTACTAGTTATTAGGGAAATTCTAGAGTACGGCTACGATCTCTAGAGACGCGTCGCTATCGATAATACTTAGGCTTAGTAGAGCGAAGGTTTAAGGCTAAGTAAGAGGGTATACCGGTAATAGGGGGTCGTTGCCTCTACCGCTAATACGGCGTACCCCTACCTAGATAAAGTAGTTATTATTAGATATCGCGGGTTGCCTAAAGGAACTAAAGTCTACTCTCGCGTAGGCTTCCTCGACCGCTATAAATTTCTAAGTAGGCGCTATTATAGCTAGTTCTCTACTAAGATACTTAAGAAGCTAGTAGGCTTATATATTATCCTTAAAGTAACGAATATCCTACCGGGGAGCGTCTAGAAAGCTCGCTTTATATAGGTCGGCGACTAGTATCTATCGGCGTAAGACTACTACCTTCGTTACGAAGGGTATAGCTAAGTATATAAGATTAGATATAGCGTATAGAAGTCGGAGGTCGGTACGTATAGCGTTTACTATAGCTACTATAGGGATATCGAGATACTAGTCGGCCTAAGGTATAAGGGTATTAGTATTATAGTCTACGTCCTTACTTATCTATTATACGAAAAAGTTCTCGCTAGGTATAGTACCGTAGTATTATACAAATACGATATAGTCCTCGATAACCGGCTAACGTAAGGTACGAATACGATTATAGAGGATTTATAGGAGGTTATACTCTAAGTCGATATCGTTTAGCTAATTTAGGTACGTTACTATAGCTACCTTAGAGTATAATGCGATAATGACGTACCCTACGTCTACTACTAACTCTATTAGTACTAATACTCTTCTTATTAAATCTAGTATATCTCGGGACGAGAGGCATTTACCGGTAATCTTTATATTATCCTCGAGAAGCTTAGTATAGGTTCTATATAAGCTATCGAAATCCGTCCGTCCTACGTAGCGGTAGGCTAGGTTTATAAAGAGGTCTAGCGGACCTTCGCCTAGGTAGTAGAATTGGGGTATAGGCTTATTAGTATCGGTAGACCTACGGTTACGGCGTAGTCGTACCTAAGAGAGGTCGCTAGAGATATCCTTGTTAGACTTGGCTACCGCTTCCCTAATAGCTTTCTTAGAAACCTTTTTAGGAGCTTTCTTTAGCGCTAGATTGTCGTCGCCGGTAGACGTATATTTAGTCGCCTTACGAGTATCTAGCGTAGTAACTCTCGGTACGGTAGCCTTCGGTACGGTAGCTTTAGATATAGCGGCTTTTAGTACGGTAGCTTTTAGTACGGTAGCTTTTAGTATAGCGGCTTTTAGTATAGTAGCTTTTAGTATAGTAGCTTTTAGTATAGCGGCTTTTAGTATAGTAGCTTTTAGTATCCCTTTCTTGTCGTCCTTAGCCTTCTTCTTCTTTATATCGTTAACGTACCCTACCGTTTCGATATCGACTCGCTTCTCTATTTCCTTACGCTTATCTTTATATAGCTTCTAGACCGGCGTATCTAGAACCTCGTAGCCTTCGCTAGTAGTTAACTAAGCGCGGACTTTATAGTACTATAGGGGAATATCGAAGAAGACTAATCCTTTAGCTACTAGTACGAGCGTAAGTATTATATCTATTAGTAATTATCGAGGAGTAGGCGGGAATTGCCCTAGCTAGTAAACGTAGTTAGAGATTATACGCTTTATGTCTTCCTTAATAATACCGTAGTTAGATACCTATATAATATCGTAGCTTAATTCCTAGATTATTTAGATATAGGTAGCTCTCTATCGCTTAAGTAGGTATTAAGGGATAGCTATAGTATCGGAAACGGGAATATCGCGTCTAGCGAATTGTACTATAGATATAAGGTCCCGTACAATTCGCCTAGATAGGTCTAGAGCTACTATTAGAACTTGAAAGCTATCCTAGAAGAGTTCGAGGAGGCTAAGGTTTAGATCGGTAGGGTAAGTAAGGTATATACGACCCTTAGTTAACTAGTAAGTTAGGGTAACGTAAGCGATTCCTACCTCTCCCGAATCGCCGTCGTATAATTCTACTAATAGCTTAGAGTAGGTAGGATCTCTCTAGTACTTAGGTACTCGATATTTAGGTATATTAAAGGAGGAAGGGAGCGTAAATCTATATAGGATAGACTTATCGGAGCTAAAAGGGCTAGTATTAACTTCGTCTATAAGCTTCTATCCCGCTATAGCCTATTCTAGAGAGTAGGTATCTACGCCGTAACTCGCGTTTATAGAAGTTATATCTCCCTTCTTTATCTATTTTAGCGGATATAGTTCGCCTATACTCTTAAGTACCGCTCTCGGCTACTTACCTAGAGGAACGAAGGATCTATTAGTATACTTTACTAACCTATACTTATTCTATAGATCGATAAGGGACTTAGAGTATTTGCCTAGATCGAAATATCGTAGCGCTAGTCTAATTAGATTCTAACGGAGCTAACTAGGGATAATACGTACGAGATCGTTAGCGCGTATAGCGATACGAGTACCTATCGTCTTTTCCTCTATATCCTTTAATAGCTTCTAGTTAGGATTATAGTCGAAATTATTATCGTCTATAAAGTCGGTATAGTCGGGTTACTTATACTACTTATAGATATCGGGTTCGCTCTTCTTATTACTCTTAATTATAAATTTAGCGTACTTCTAGGCACGCTCGGCTTTATCCTTCTACGTAGCTACCGCTCGGGCTTTGCGCTTATTTCCCTCGATTAGAATTCTCTAAGGGATAGGCTTAGTCTCCTCTACCTTAGCTTCCCGCTCTTCCTTAGCCTTCTTACGGAAGACTTAATTATAAGTAGCTTAGGCTTTGTAGGCGATTAGCTTCTACTTAGTAACCTTAAGGAGCTCGCGCCTATATCGGTCGTATTCTTAGAAGAATAGGATAGCGCTAGTATTATAGTCCTTCGTATAGATATAGTATAGACGGGTTTAGAGGCTACCTATTAAGTCGTAGGCCTAAGGTATTAGGGTATGCTCTCTACGACGTGTACTAAAAGCTATAAGGTACTCGTCGTACCTAACGTCCTTAGGCGTATAGGGAACTAACGATATCTTAGAAAGTCGGGCCTTCGCGATATCTATAAGGATCTCCTACTCCTAGGAAATAAGGTTATTAAGCGATTTTTAGGCGCTCTATACTAGATCTACTATAGCGTTACTCTTAAGAGAGGAATAGCTATAATCGATATACTTAAATATATCCGAGAAGGTCGGCTTTATATCTAGATAGACAATGTAGATTAAGGCGTCCTTAGCTAGGAAAGGGATCCTAATAATTTCCTTATCGGCGGGCTACTTATCGTCTATTAGAACATTTTTATCGACGCGCTTATCTTCCTAGTTATCTTTGTCCTTATCTACGCCGTCGATAATCTCTTTGTCGGTAGACTTAGCGTCTAGGGCTACGACTTCCGTTATAGGCGTAGAGTTCGTAGCTTATTCGATAGACTTATTAGTAGACTAGGTACCGGTAAGCTCTTTTTTAGTAGATTTAGTATCTATAGCTATAGCTAATAGCGGCGGTAGAGTTATAGGCTAGGACTCTACTTCTATTACTATAACTTAAGATACGGTAGCGATTTATATAGCCTCGGCTTTAGTACGCGTAGTAGTATAGATACGCGAAGTAGCGATAAGCTCTACTTCGTCGTCTATCGTAGATATAGTATAGGCTACAATAGCGCTAAGTAGATCTTAGTATTAGTTATTATACTTAGTAATATATATAGTAGAGCGATAGTTAGCGCCGGCGTAGTAGTAGTTACTAATAGTTATTAATATCGTTATTATAAGGTAAATAGAGTTAAAGTAAGCTTTTAACTTATATATAGTCCGAGCTTCTATAAGTCGCCGGTTCGGATACAAACTCTATTTCGTATTAGTAAAGTAATACGGAATACGCGGTTAGAGGCATAGACTAGGTTAAGTAATATTAGGTCTAATAGTAGACTATAGACTAGATCGTATATAGTAATAGGGGAAGAAATAACCGTAAGTCTATTAGCGGTAACTCTATCTAATAAGGATCTTCTATCCCTAGCTAGGCGTTCCCTACTAGAGGGAAAACCTAAGGGTAGTTATCTAGGTAGCGATTCTTAGTAATAAGAGGGAACTATAGGATAGTAAAAAGGTAGGATAGCGAGGTACCTAGGAGGATCTTTTAATATACGCCTACTTAAGTATTTAGTAGAGCGGGAGTATCTCGCTATCGCTATATATCTTCCTTACTTAAGCGTAGTACTATAGGGACTAAGGCTCTATTTCTTAGTTAGTATACCTCCTCCGCTAAGACGAGTACGAGGGTCCGTAATAGATCTAAGGTTAGAGACCGATTTTAGGGCGGATCCTACTAGATCTATTACGAATATACGGAAAGGCGAGCGGACTTCGACTATCTAAATAGATTACTCCTATCTAGTCTTCGTCTCCTCTCTAATATATCTCTATTAGACTACTCTATTCTAGCTTCCCCCTTAACCGTACGCTCCTATATAAGGACTCCGGCGGTAGATATAGGATCGTCTACCTCTAAATTACTTACTTCCGCGTAATTTAGACGATAATTACTTCGTAGGGGCTAGCGTCTCGTTGGCTCTAGTTAGGAGTATTCGTCGCGTATAGAGGTATCGTCTTCCTCGCCGATAATAGGAAGTAAGGTAAGCTACGGGATATAGTATTAGATCGACGGCTTTATTTAATAGATTTGCCTATCTATAAACTAGGAACTCTCGAATTACTCTATTAGATAGTTATTACTATTACGGAGGTCGTCGTCCTATACCTATTTATTTATAATTAGTTATTCGTTACGCTATTTTACTAGGTATTTAATTTTGCCTTACGAGAGTCGCTTACTTAGGATACGCTCTAGTATTATAGATAGCTACTTAGACTATAGATCTATCGGCGTAGGGACCTAGGAATACGTATATACGAAGGGATCCTTTATAGGGTTCGGTATAGGTTCTAGCTACGCTACCGATACGACTAGGTAGAATTTAATAGAGTCCGGGAGGTCTAATTCGTATACTAATTTACCTACTCTCCTCTTAATTTTAAAAGGCCCTATAGCCTAGTAACTATACTTACGATAGCTCTAACTATAGATACGATATCTATAATATAGTCTAAGTATTACGTAGTCTCTAGGCTTAAACAAGACTCGCTAGTACTTAGAATTATAGCGGTACTTTATATCTACCGCTACGAATACTAAAGACTCCTCCGCTATATCGCGAAACTATTATCGTAATATATCGAACTACTATAGCTAAAGCTCTCTAAGACCGATAAAGGCGTCGATATTAAGATCGAATCTAAATAGCATTTAGTCTAGTAAAATTCCGGTACTTATATTCTTAATACTACCGAGGTAGGATATTAAGGATAGGAGGACGTCCGTCTATTAGGCGTTAGGATTTAATATAATAAAGTACCGGATAGCGATTTCTACGGTTTAGTTCGTACGCTCGGACTACCTATCGGTCTATAGGTAGTATACGGTAGACGTAAGGATTAAGGCTCTAAGAAGTATTATAACCCTAGTAAAGAATTTCGAGAGCTATTTAGGATCGCGATCGTAGATAAAGACTCTAGCTATACGCTAGGATCTTTCCTAAATAGCTATAAGATATTAGGCTACCTAAATCTTAGCTATCTACTAGTATTTACCTAGAAGTAGTATAACTCGCTTAGACTTCTTATAGATAACTATAAGGAGGATATCGAATCCTTTATTAGTTAGAGGAAGACTAATAATCTAGTCTACCGTTTATATATCTATAGGGAGCCGATACTTTAGGTCTATCGGATTAAGCTACCTATAAGGCTTATACCTAGTAGAGCGATTATTATTATAGCTAGAATACTAGTCGATATATTACTTAAGGTAGCGACGGTAATAGCGGATATAAAAACTAGTATTTACGCGATTAAGAGTACGATAGAAGCCTACGTAGTACCTAAGATCGTATACTATTTCAAATATCTCTCCTATAAGACTTATAGGAATATAGAGGCGAGAGTAAAGTAACGCTAGATCGATATAATAAATAAGTCTATCTTCCTAGAAAAAGCGAATACCTTCTAGTAACCTTAGGTCTATCGGGTAGTCTTTAGGCCTATTAAGGGTATACTAAAGCTTACGTAAAGGGATATCCTTAGAGGATCGTAGGGAATTAGGTTTCGGTAAATATCTTAGAACCTCCTTACTTTAGTCGACTTAGGGTCTAACTCTATCGTCGTTAGGAGTAGCCTCGGAAGGCTAGTCTACCTACGCCGAGAGGGCCGCTCTACAGCGTTTATCGCGTTTTTGTTAGCGTTAGCGTTTCCGCCTAGCCTAACGATTAGAGATCTTCTTAGGTTAGGCTTCTTATTCTTCGATATATACCTACTCGATAGACTTAAGGACTTAGAGTAATCTACGCTATAGGTAATTATCTTAGTATACTTTACGTAGTCTATTCTTAAATTTATCGAATAGAGAGATTACCGTTTCTATATAGAGCGAGGGTAAGGCTTAGAGGCTATTAAAGAAGGTAGGAATCTTATTATAGGCTAGGAACTCGCGTCTATCGCTTACGCTAAAAAAAATATTCGCTATAATTAGGGCTAAAGTAGTCGATTTCTAGCGTTAGTACGCTAGGAACGACTATTATTAAATCCGGGCGACCTCTACTAATAGACTCGGCGTTCCTTACTACTACCGTATCGTCTTCTCCGTAGGTAGACGTAAGGTATAGTACCGTTACGTATATTGTAGGGATCTCGTCTAGCCTACTAGTATTAATATCGTTCCTCTTTAGGAATAGAGCTCTCTTAAGTTATAAGAGAGCGTCTAGCGCGATATAGTTCCTTCCTAGCCTATAGATAATCTCTAAGTCGGGAAATTAGGAGATATAGATAGCGGCTTAGATTATATAACGGTTTAAGTTAGCGGTAGAAACGGTCGTTACGATCTAGGTTTTCTTCGCGATAGCGGTAACGGTACTATAGTTAGTAACTATAATAGTCTTAGATACTATATCTACTATATATAACGCCCTCTTAATTATCTATATAACGCCGAAAAGCTCGAGCTCTATAGGCTAATATCGCGACTCTACCCTAGATAGTATATAGCTCGCGAATCCTACGACCTTAAGTCTATTACGTAGGAATTGCTTAGACCGTCTTAGCTAAGTCGTACTATCGACGAAATCGGAAACTATATTATCCTTATAGGCGACGGGCTCGGGCTCTTTATATTCTAGTTCTAGTTCTCCCTCGACTTAGTAATATATAACGCTAATACCGAATTCCTTTAAAGTATCGACGTTAATATAGAAGGTAGACGTAGGGTCGAAGTACTAGAGAAAACCTTAGCTAGATTAATTCTATAGCGCCTATATAGTTTACTATATAAGAATTATATCTAAGGTCTAGTAGAGCCTAGCTTTACGTATTTATATACGCCGTTTTCCGCCCTTAATCTATATAGCGTTATTTTCCTTAACTACGATTACCTTAGCCTCTTAAAGAAGAAGAGTAATCTTACCGAAGTACGGAATAGTAGATCTAAGGTATCCGACTAAGCCGAGGTACTATTTAAGCTATTCGGCGTTCTCGGGCCTCTAGAGCTCTCTTAATATAGCTAATCGGTCTACTTAAGTTACGAAACCTTTACTATCGACGACTCTATCTAGGATATTAATAGAGATAAACCCTATAAAGGCCTTACCGGGCTCGAGGCTAAACCGTATATAGTCTAACTTCTTAAACACTCGTAGGAGAAGATTATAGTAGGACTCTAGGTCTATCGAGCCGAGTACGATATTATCGATATAGCTACTTATACTATCTCTAAACTTACGGAGTATATAGTCGAGGATTCTTTATATATATTAAACACTATTATAATATCCTATAGCGGCGACTTTAAGGTACTCCTACCTATAAGTAGTATTAACTATAAACTTCTATCGGTCCTTAACCGCGACCGCGAATTAGTAGAATATAGATCTTGCGTCTATTACGGTAATATACTTATAGCCTCTTAGCTTAGCGATAATATCGTCTTATAATAGTAGAGGATAGGTATCCTTCTATAAGATACTATTTAATCCTCTAATATCGATTACGACGCGAGGCTTACGGTAGGCTTCTCTATTCTAGTAGAATAAGGTTCTCTAAACTATAAATACTAGCTAAGATAGTAGCGAGGGCTTCCTACTATAGGCTATCTTATCTTAGCTATATAGCTTATCGAACTACTTATTAACTTCGGCGTTATTAGTATCCGATATTCGATAAACTTTACTACTAAATTTTTTATTTTCCTAGCCGGATTTAAGTAGGAGCTCTAGCTAATCCTCCTCGGGGAGGTCGATAGTTATACCTCTATCCCTCTAGAGATCTAGGACCTATTCTACAATAGACTTAAATTTAAGGGCTATAGACGAGTTAGGGTTATCTACGTAAATTATTACTCCTATAGAGGTTTTAATACTAGGAGCGCTAATATCGATAGTAATCTTAGAGCTTTCGGGCTATAGCTCTAGGTCTATTAGATCTTCTATAGGATCGTTATTAGTCGGAGGAGCTTCGGTAGTCTCTATCTCTACTAGTAGATAGGATACTCGTTTCAATTCCCTAAATATCGCTTCCTCCTTCTATAGATATATAGTTAGAGGAATCTTACTTAGCTTAGCCTCTATAGATACGGGGTTTACGTTAAACTTATCGATCTAATATACCTCGTTAATTTAGAGCTACTATATCTCTCCTAACCGTTAGCTACGAGGAATAGTAAGCCATTAGCTATTACTAAGATTACGTACTTATACCGCTAGTATCTTAGCGTTAGCGATATGTCCGTATATCGTAGCCTTATTCGATATAAGGGCTATAGTATCTAGGATAAACTAAAAGTCTATATCTATTATATATAGACGTTTACGATTTTTTACTTCTACTAGTACTATTATCGCGAAGCGAGGTAGTACCCTAACGGTACTAACTACCTTAACGATACTACGTAGGATACGATCTATCTTTAGAGATAACGCGATCGGTATTAGGGTATAGTTATTTTCGGTTATCGTAATATAGCCTACTCTAGCGTATATATAGAACCTAGTAGGTATTATAATATCTATATCTAGGAGTATATTATATAGGAGATTCGGTATTACTCGTACCGGCTATTTAAGATAGGCTAGAGTAGGCTCGTAGGATTCGTACGTAAAGATAGGGAAATATATCGGCAAATTAATCTATTTCTCGTACTAAGTATTACTAGCTAAACTACGGAAGTTAAGTAGTTCTAGTAAGTATTAAATATCGTCTTATCCTAGTTACTAGAGTAGCTACCCTTAGTTTATTATTAATGCTTTATTACCTATATTAAGATAAATACGTTTAAATTCTCCGTCTAGAGTAAGGACGTAGTTAGCTTCGATAATATTAAAATGTCTAAAGGCGTAAGCTAGATCGCCTAGCGGGAGACGAGCTATACTCTATATAATAGGTAACCTTAAGTCTACTATATACGTAGGAGGAGTACGTAGCTCCTCTCGAATACTATAGACCTAGAGTTCTAGGCTATCGATATTACGGTCTCTCTTCTTTCCTAGTAGCGCCGAGTTACTAGCGCGATCGCTCGCTAGGTACCTCGCCTTAAGAGGTACTATATCGGTATCGCTTAGAGTTAATAGTTCTATTAATCCTACTATTCTCTCTAATAATATAACTAGCTACTACTAGAGAGGAGTAGAAGATTTTAGTATAACGGGCCGAGCTAGAGAGATCTATAGTTCCGTCGTAACTAGTATATTCGGTAGTATCTTAGAAAATATAGTCGCTATCCCTTATACTAGGTAGACGTATAGTACCGCGGTAACTAATACGGTAGGATTATTTAAGGATACTTTCGGAGGTATATATAATATATTAGTTAGAGATATCGAATCGCCCTTTAGAGATTCTAAGATAGTAGTAGATAGGCTTAGAGTTTAAGGCTACTCGTCCGGCGGTAAGTATTCTAGCGACTTTAAGCGATCGAAGGTACCTAATATCGTCGAGTATTCTAGTATTTTAGCTAGATATAAGGTTAAGCTAGAAGTAACTAGATTTACTTCTAGCTCTAGACGTTTCCCTCTACTAGCTCGAGTAGAGAGTTTATATACTTACCTTTATTATCTTTAGGATAAGCCTAATCGAGGTAGTCTTAGAAGAACTCGTTACTAGACTAAAAGATCTCGCTATATATATTATAGCGAGTCGGGCGTCTATTTTAACGGTTCTTTAGGCGAGGTTATTACGCGGATTGGGCGCTAACCTCGGGTCTACGACCCTACTACTAAATATAATTAACCGGCTCCGAGAAAGGATTACTAGGAAGGAAAGCCTCCGTCGTATTCTCGACTTTATTATTTATCTCGTTCTACTACTCTTAATTATCGCCCTAAGTATCGAACTATCCGTCTACGCCTCTACTATCTTCTAGAGTATCCTCCTTATAACCTAAGTCTATTATAGACTCGTAGAAGAAACTAGGCTTATCTATTCTTCCGTAATTTATAGGGACGGTATTTCCTATACTTCCGGCGTTCCTTATTAAAGGTCTCTAAGGATTCGGATACTATAGGAGACCGTACGTATCTACTATTCTCTCGTTTATACTTTTAGCGTACTAGTTACTATAGACCTAGGGTTAACCCCTATAGGTCTAGGCCCTAGGTTAGGGTCGCTACTATTAGTTAGGGCGCTACCGAAAGTTATTAAAAGGGTTATTACTATAGTAGAAAGGCGCGCGTCTAGTATTATTATTAGGTCTAGGGGAAAATCCTAGCTCTAGTAACCTACCTCCTACTAGTCTATTACGCTTATTAAAGTTAGACTTACTATTATAGAAGTCGGTAGTCCTACTACCTAGAGGGTATAGCTCGATCTACGTAATATAATAAGCCTATATCGTATCGATTAGGGTCTAGTACGTCTAGCTAGTAGTAGGTATATCGAGGTCGTTATAGAGTTTAAGTACGACTTTCTAATATACTAGATTAATCTAACTAGTAAGCGATTCGGTACCTAATTATTATACGAGTCGTATAATATTAATAACGTAAGAGCTAACGGAGCGACGCGTAGCGACTTCCTTAATACGATATCGTTCTATCTCTAACTCGCGAGTAGCGATTAACGGATCTAATCGGAACTACTCGGTTAAGGCTACCTTCTAATTTTCGATACCTAGGCCTTCCTAAAGAGCGGAGCGGTAAGCGTTAGTAAGAGCGTATATATACTATTATAAAGTAGATCCTTAGAGGCAACGGTAGAGTAATAGACGTAGGGTTAGAGCTAAGTATTCTCCGGCTTAAATAGCTATATCGAGTCGAGTAATAAAAGCGAAAATATCGCGATAATAAGCGGTATTACCTTTATATACTATAGGACCCGAATCCCTACTATCTCTACTATCTACGAGGTCCTTATTAAAGTATCCGATTAACTTAGGCTTAAACTTCTAAGGACTAGAGTCCGTAGAGTACTCTAACGAAGGATTATCTCGCGGAAAACTATCTCGTAGAGAACTATAGCTATAATCGGTAGGAAACCCTAGATCTACCTACCCGTTTCCCCGAGGGTTTATATACCTTAGATTCGGGACTAAGTTCTCGTTACCTACTAGGTACGGCGGGTACTTAGACCTACCTACCCTACCCTATAGTATATAAGGATCGGGTTACTATCCGAACGTCGTATTTCGATATATAGGCTAACTATAATTATATAAACTATTTACTTATAGCCTATCCTAAGCTCCTCTTCTATATATCTAGACGTCCTAGTAGGTTAGTTCGGGTTAGGTTCGGGTTCAAAACCGAACCTAACCTATTTGTCTAGGTCTAATCTTAGGGAACCGGAAGTTTGTCCGGGTTCAAACCCAAAAATTCAATAGGTTTATAGCGAATAATAGAAACATTAGAAAAGCGGAAATTACGAAATATCGAGATAGAGAACATATTGTCATTCATGCATGCTACTATTATCGTAGTCCTAAAGGACAAACTAGTCATTTCTTCTATGTATGCTACTAGTATCGTAGTCCTTAAGGATAGAGCAGTCATTTCTTTCTATAGTATAGCGCTAATAGCTACCCTTCCGTTCCTTTATTACGTACGACGGTTCTTGTATAGATTCTCGCTAAAGTCTACATCTCTAATGAAGATACCGTAGCCCTTTAGAAGCAAACTTAGTGTAACAATGTCCTTCTACTAAATAGTGACACGCTTAGTATAGACGGCTAGTAGGTTAATAGCTATCTAGAGTTAGTATATATTGAGGACGTTAGGGAGCAACATACACTCGAAGAAAGTCGTAAGGTATACTTTAGAGGCCTTACGCAATGCCTCGATAGTATTGAACTAAATGCGGAACTAGCTAGCGCCGGTAATGCTAGTATCGTGGATTAACTGTTTGATTAGTCTCTAGAATGGCGCTCGCGGGATCATGAGGTCGGTAGACATTTGCGTAGTCTTAATCTACTATAGTACGTTTTCTAAAAGATGATTAGTTGCGGCCGGCTATACGGCTAGCTATACGGCTAGCTATACAAGAAGTAGAACTTACTACCTACGTTTCTACGACGTGCGCTTGTAGTTGCCTTCTTATTTAGCTTGCTAGGCTTGAAGGTAGTGCTTTTCTAGGCCTTGCGGGTAGTAGCGTAGATATTGTAAAGGACACGAGTAGTACCTTTCTTGTTCTTCTTAGCGGCGGTAGCGACGGACTTTCCGGCTATTCTAGACATAATAAGTGTGCGACTAAAGGTATAGAACTACAGTGCGGGCTAAGAATAGGCGATGTATAATATAAAAGCCGAATTGAAGAAAGTTGTTGTTGTATGCGATTGTATTATAGGTTAGTACAACAAAAACGTCGTTACTACCGTTTCTAGGGAAGCAAGTAGAAAATGACAGAAAGTAACGTAATGAGACCTCGATAATAGCAAGACCGCTCGATAATAGCAAGAGTAGAAGACATTACATACGCGACTAGGCGAGATTTGATATAATTCTAAAGTAATGGGTAAAGCCAAATCTGTAGCCGGTAGTGTAGCCGGCTATAGTTGAAGAGTATGCGTAAAAAAATCTAATGCGTAATAACCAAAAATGACGTAATAAGGCTCGACAATAGTAAGAGTAGAGGACAGAACACACGCAACTAGGCAAATTTGATGCGATATCGAAATGATGAGTAGAGCCAAATCTATAGCCGGTAGTGTAGCCGGCTATAGGTAGAGAGTATGCGTCAAAAATCCGATAAGCAATAACCGAAAATGACGTAATAAAGCTCGATAATAGTAAGAGTAGAGGACAATACACACGCGACTAGGTAGGATTCGATACGATATTGAAATAATAGGTAAAGCCAAACATGTAGCCGGTAGTGTAGCCGGCTATAGTAAGACCCTAAGCATCGAAGAAACAGCTATAAAGACTTAGACTAACTATCTCGAACTATTAGTATTATTCTCCTAAAAGTCGCGCC
>LFZO01000949.1:0-15094 GCA_001578225.1 Pseudocercospora musae
TAAAGCCTATTTACGCCCTCTAACTCAATTCTAGTATAGCTTTATAGTTGTTTACTAGGTCGATATATCTCTTAAAGCTATCCGACTTCTATCTACTAAGGTATTATAGTTCGTAATTAAATATTCTATATTGTCTTGCTATTACGGCCCCCCTATACCTTAATAAGTAACTAGTATAACCCTACGCTTTTAGGCTAAGCTCTCTTAATCTTGCCTATAATCTTAAAACGACTATATATTATAGAAAGGCTTTAATAGAGAGCCTAAATAGTAGAGCCGTTAGCGATTACTTATCGAAGTACTAGAGCTTCTTTATATAATAAATAGCGTAAGTTAGTAAACCTATAGTAGTAATACGAATAATAACTCCTTACCTCTATATATCTACCTTTAAGCGCTTAAGGTACGCTATAAGCTAGTTATATAGCTATTATAAAAACGCTATATCTAACCTCGTTATATTATCTATTAGCTACCTCTTAGAGGTAGTATTCTTAGCTATATACGTTAGCTCTTTCATTCTAAATAAGCCCTTCTACGTAAGGTACTAGTATACGTTAAGATTAGCCTTGTCTATATTATATAGAGGCTTAAAGAGTATAGCTTCGAAGATAGTATTAGTTATAGGTTAGTAGTTGTATTTACTACCTATAGTAGGATTAAGGTATAAAGCGCCCTATAATAAATATTATGTAACCGGTACCTCGAAGGTACTTAGGGAAAGTTAGAGATCGACGTATATAGAACGAAGGATATCGATATAAGAGCTTAGTAATCGACTAAGTATAGTAGAGCTTCTAAAGGACTTGTAGACGATAAAGTTATACAAGTTAGGGATAGAATAAGGCTATAACTATCGCTAGTTGCCTATATACTATATAGTATATTACTTAATAACTAAATTGTACGAGACTTGTATTATATTATAAGCGAGTCCGTAATATAGTAGTATAGCGTACTACTACGACCTTAGTTTTACCTCTTCGAGCTATTACTATAGGATATCGTTTATAAGCTCGTCTTAGTTATCTATAAGAGGTTAGTATTATAGGTAGCGACTATAGTAAGGTTAAGTCGTAATAGGATATTAGCTAGAGTATTGTTAGCTAAGTATAACTATAAAGAGTTAATAACAATATTGTACTATAGCGCTATAAGAAGCGCTTCTCGTAGTAGGTTAACGCCTACCTCTATTCCTACTATATACTTTAAGAAGCCGCAATATACTATATAGTTATCTATATAGATAGTAAGGCGATAGTTAGACTACTTCTAACTCTACTTTTTAAACGAGTAAAGTACTATCCTTATCTCTATAACCTAAATATCCTCTTTTATATTATAGTAAGCAAAGGCGTTAGTAGGAGAGAGCTTATTAATATTGTTAAGCTAGTTACTATCGTTTCTCTAGTACTAAAAGCTACTAATACTATAGTCGTAAACGTCGGTAAACAAGTAAAGCTAAGATAACCTAGTAGTATCGATAATGCGAGAGTAATTGTAGTAATTAAGGGCTTAAAGCTACTACTATAGGTTAGTCTTAACTATAGTCGGGATACGATGTTTAAAGTTGTAGCGTTAATTAAAGGCTACTAAGAAAGGCTATAGCTTAGTATTAAAGGCTCTCCTAAGTAGAATAACTCTTATATACTACAATAAGTATCTTATAAGCTATTAGACTTCCTCTATAGTTAACGAAGTAGCTTCTAGAGTATGCTATAGTATTATCGTTACTCGTAAACGCTTAATACTTAACAATCTTATAACTATTAAGTAGGTATTAATTTCTATACTAAGTACTTTAACTATAGAGCCTTTAGCGTCCTTACTATTATTATATAGTATACTAAGCTCGGTTATTAGGTTAATCTACGATTCCCTCGCCTATTGTATAATAGATAGTTAATTATCGCTAGGTAATATAAGGAATATAAAGTCGTCGAGGTAGTAGAATATATATAGTACTAAGCGCTATAGTCGCTATTCTAGTAGCTAGTATAGTACTTCTATAAGGTAATTAAAAATCTATAGTAAAGTGTATATTCTAAATAAGAGGCGATTATCTATATAATAGCGCTCCTACTATTTAACTACTAATAAGTAGCGCTAGTAAAGTATAATAGGTATATTGTAGAAGGCTACTCTAACGTCTCGTTTAATAATAATAGTACCCTTACTATAGCTAGAAACTATATCGATAATATCGTTAAATAAGGTATAAGAGATAGCTCTATAAGCCTTTAGAATACTATCATTAACTAAGTATCCTTACGGAAATAAGAGGTCGTAAATGCGTCGGAATCTACTTTTGTATTTAGGTACTAAACCTTGTAGTAATATAACTAGGATATAACTATTAGAAGCCTATACTTCGGTTAGACGGCTATTGTCTGATTCGTCTACTATCTACTATATTATCTCTAGTACATCTAAGGAGGTAGGGTTGTAGTTACTAGAGCGCTTTATAGAGTTAAATAGATACCTACTACTTAGTAACCCTTCGAAACCAATGTCTATATTATAAGTAATAATATAAACTAGGGTTGTTAGTAGGTATTTGTCTAGATATTAATAGAGTAAAGCGCTCTATAAAGAAGGTATAAATAGGCCGGTTTATAGTAGTAGCGTTATCGTAGTAGTAACGTTATACTTAAGGATTGTATTTAGACAAGTAGACAACTTAGTTAGAGCATAGTCTACGTCTTCTAGGCTATTAATAAGTAGAGGCTTATTATATAGCGATAGCTACTAATTATATTAAGTAGCGTTAGCTATCTTCTTCGGCTTCTTAGAGGTATAGTTTTTAGCGCTATAATTGCCTACCTTATAGGTCCTATATATATATAGCGTAAAGTATCTTCTAACTAGCTTTAGGCTACTAAAGCGATAAGTACTAGTATTATTCTACGATAGATATAGCTTATCTTTGTATTCTTCTTCTAACTTAGCTTTTATTAGTATAGTCTCTATACAAGGGCGTTTACTATAGTTAGATAAAGGCAACTTATCTAGTTACTATAAAGAGGATAGAGGCGTTCTTAGGTAGTTAATAGTAGATTAGTAGAAGTTGCGAGTATTATATAGTAATAATCGCGTCGACTTAATAATGTCTATAATTTGCTAGGCTTTAGGAGAAAGATAGCCTACTATACAAGTATCGTTTATTAAGTCGATAGCTATATCTCTAACTATCGCCTAAAGATAATAGTTATTATAGAAATAGATCTAGGACTTCTACTTAGAAAGCGTTTGAAGTAGTATCGTTAGACTAATAGCTATAGCCTTATTACTATATATAGTAAATAGTAAGGTTTAAAAGATATTAAACGCTTGTATAAGTATAGCGATATTAAGAAGAGAGGCTAGCGGTATAGGGACCTTAATAATGTCGTATTCGAAGGAGTTATCGCTCTAGCGCTTCTCCTACTTCTTATCTAGTTTAAACTACCTTACGTTCTTTAGAAGGAGCTTAATTAGGTCTCGTAGCTCGAAGCATAGATAATAGATATTAGTAATATAGGAAGACTTAATAGAGCTATTAAAGCTAGTTTTAATCTACGACTTGACTTAAGGAGTTAACTTATGTAGAAGTTCTTTAGTAATAAGCTACTACTATTACTATTACTATATAGTCTATATAATAGGTATAGGCTAAGCCGTTTAACTAATAGGAATAGGTACTAGTCTAAGCGTTTAACATAGTATTTACTAATTCTACTATTTAGTAGTTAGAGCATCTCTTGCTAGACAAGGAGGATAGTTAGCTAGAAACTAGAAGTTAAGTATATCGTAGACATTTATATCTATAGTAGGTTCCTTGGTAGGGATGTCTTAATCTTCGTGTCTACTAAAGGTATCTTATAAGGATACTAGATCTACTAAACTTATAGAAGTAGTATTGCTATAGCCTCGATCCCTACCTCTACGTAGCAGTATTAAAAGCTAAGGGAAGTAGATATAGTAGAGGTATAGCTATATAAGCGTAGATACTACAAGTGCTATATAGTACGGCGGCTATATCGATATACGCTTGTATAGACGATAAATAGCGGCTCTATCGACGATAGTATAGCGATAATTGCTAGTAGTGTCTAGGCCGTACCTTAGGCCGGTAGGTAGATAAAGGATACTAAGTTCCCCTCGGAAGAGGGGGAGCCGTTATGTCTTCCTAGTATACGGACCTGCCTAACTATAATTATATCTCTAGAGTACTCTTTCGTATTCTATACTTATATACTAATCTCCTTAGATATATATATAGTAACCCTTAGGTATACTACGCCTAGGAATATAGTATAGTATCCTAGGTATACTACTATATTCTTATTAAGAGGACTAATCTATAGTTCCTAGATTACAACTACGTAGTAAGCCTTCGGGTCTAGCTATTAGAGGAACGGGATCTAGATCTTGTCTATACTATAGTTAGTATTGTACTATAGGATAGTGAGTTTCCCTTAGCTATTATTTATTCTAGGTATTCTAGTATATCTATATATCCTCTATAGCTTCGTTGCTTTAGCTCTAGCTTAGTTACCCTTCCTAACCTATAGATAGGTAGAATAGGGAGGAGATTTTGTTATTCTATAATCTGCCTACTAGGATAGTAGAGTTTGTGCCTACTAGTCTCCCTAGTAGTCTTCTTAACCTATCGTCTATTTCCTAGTCTAGGCTTATACTTTTAGTAGCTTTTCTCTTAGATCTAATAGTTATCTATTCTTCTAAGTCCGTTAAGTCTTTTCGGTAGATTAGGTAGCTCTAGCTCTTAGTTA
Source organism: Pseudocercospora musae (assembly GCA_001578225.1). NCBI lineage: Eukaryota > Fungi > Ascomycota > Dothideomycetes > Mycosphaerellales > Mycosphaerellaceae > Pseudocercospora > Pseudocercospora musae. The sequence continues at coordinate 4,773 of LFZO01000949.1, forward strand.
CTTAGGCCCTAAATGCCCCTACTTTAGTAATAGCTACTTATTCTACCTTATATATGAATAACTATACTATATAGGTATCTTAATAGTTACTATACTTCTTTAGTATTCCTTAGTATTCGTCTATTCGATATAGTCCTATACATTTTCTATATACCTATTTAGCTCTATAATACTTTATAATATATCTAAATTATCTATACTTAAGGCATTATATAGGTCTCTATTTCGGATTAAACTCCTCTATAGTAAAGAGGGTACCTTAAGATACTAGGCCTTTCTATATAAAATTTCTTACTTAAGCTAAGCTCTATATACTAAGGATAATAGAGGAGTATATCTTACCTTCCCTAGCCTTTAGGCTTTTTAGCTAGGCTATCTAGGATATCTTAAGATTTAGGTAGAGCCTACTATTCTCTTCCTAGATCTTATAGATATAGCTTAGGTCCTTAGGATTAAATCTTATAGTCTTAAAACTATAGACTAGTACTTAGTATATTAGAGCCTCTACTATAGCGCTAGGGAGTATTATCTACCTTAGTTCGCTTATTAACTTTTCTTTAGTAGGCTTAGATATTATAAAGACCCTTAGGTTACTATTCTTAAGTTTCTTAATAGTAATTATCCCTAGGTCTTTAAGTCCCTATAATATCTCTTAGTTAGTAAGGCCTTTCATTTTCTCTTACTCTTCCTTATATCCTATCCTTATAATAATTATATAACTTTCTAAGAGAATTCTCTATATACTTAGTATAGCTAGCTAGCCTTAGGAGGTAGCCTATACTTATGTTCTTAAATTAGGTATCTTTAGGAGGATTTAGAGGATCTATAGGTAGGTTTAGAGGATATTAATAGTATTAGTATCCTTAAGTTAGTATAGAAGTTAGGTTTAGGCTCTTTAGAGGAGGGAGAGGAGGGATAGGAAGTCTAGGGCCTAGGGAGCGTCTAGTACCTTTTAGATATCGTCTATAAGGGTTTAGAGGCTCCTCTATATATTTCTATTTGTTTTTAGCTAGTTAGGCTAGTCTTTCGGGCCTTTAGGGCCTAATTTGGGTACTAGTTATCCCTTAATATAGCTTTAGGATAGAGGCTAGATCCCTCCCTCTCTCTACCTTTCCTTAGTACTATCGTTACTCTACTGTTTCTAGAGAGGTATACTTGTATCTCCTATACTTATAGGCGCTTACGCCTTAGTCTAGGAGTTAGATATGTTTTTTATCCCTTAAATTATATAGAATATAGAAAAATACGAATAAGGCCTAGCTATAATTTTCCTTAACTCTTATAGATACTATACGTCTATATAGCTCTAGATAGTACTAGTTATTTTCTATATTAGCTAGCGTATACTACGGTTTTAGAAATCCTAGTACCAATGTTTACTATCTAAGTAAATCCTATACTAATAGATTCTATCTAAGTAAGAGGTTTACTATTTAAGTAATTACTATACTAATACTTTGTATTTAAGTATTTACCGGTCTTGTATTAATAAGTGCCCCTACTATTAAGCGTAGCTATAGAGAGACTAGTCTACCTACCCTAGAGACCCTATACTAGAGCTTAGAAGTATAGTACGAAGAGTAGTATTATTAAATAGTATTCCTATTAGTTACAATTTTACGATAAAAACTACTTATATATATACTTCCTTATTAGTATTTAGAGAATATATCGCTTTTATAGATAGAGAAATTAATAAAGTATTATATCTCGATTAGCTACTATCTTAAAATAGTAGCTTTATCTCTATATATATCCCTATATTATAGTAGGGACAAGATATTAATTATCTTAATATATTCCTAGATTCTTGAAATATCGCTTATAGATTTTTAAAATCTATTACTTATCGAACAAGTACTATTTACATACATACTATACTCCTATTAGTTACAATTTTAAAATAATAGTACGATTAATATATAATTCCCTATATACTACTAGAGATACGATAGATATTATCTTAGTAGATATTTCTATCTAGAAGATGTATCGCCTCTATAGATAGAAAAAATAATAAATTATCGTATCTCGATTATTTACTATTTTAAGATAATAACTATATTTATATATATTTCCTTATATTATACTATAGTAGAGATAAGATATAAATTAGTATTCTTAAGCTATATCTATAGTAGTTACTATAGTAGGATTATGTAGGGGTCTATATATATATAGCCGGTATAAGCGTTAATTCCTTAGATTAGTAACTTGTCTTCTTCTCTTTATATACTTACTACTACTACCGCTATATAAAGACAACGATATTGTTACTATCCGTAATTCTATCTATAGGTAGTAGTTAATAGTTATTATATTATCGGCTTAGTGTCGCTTTATATAATAGTAGGAAGGCAACGAGGTATAAGTAGGGGTTTTGTAGGGGATAGAGCTATAAGTTCCTTAAGGCTATATCCTCCTTTATAAGAAGATAGACTATAAGACTTATAAACAGTATACGGCTCTAACGAAGAAGACGATAACGACATAAACATTAACGATATAATCAATAATTAACTAGGCTTATTAAGGGTACGCTTTAGTTAGGCAGCGCTATCGCCGCCCTACCTACTACTACAATGTTATTAACTATAGTAGTATAATAGTCGCCCTCTTCTAATAGCGCTACTAGTAAATGTACTACTAGACGTATAGAATAGATACTTTAACCTCTATAGTACGGTTATTAGGCCCTAATAACAACAATAACCGCTAGGCTAACAATTAGTTTAGTAACCGCTTTAGTAGCCATTATAATAGCTAGTACTATTAATAGCTCTAATAGCGTCGTAACTAGGAGCTAAGCTCTAGATCGTTCTTGATAATAGTATCGTAGGCGATAACAAGACGTTTATTCGCTTAATCGTACCGCCTTTAATAAAGAATATACTATTCTCTATAACGTCTTTAATCCTATTCCTTATGTTCTTTAGAGTCTTTAGTATATTCTAAATAATACTAATAATCCTCTATAATAATAATCTGCTTGCTAGAGGGCCTGTTAAGCTACTACAACGAACGACTATATACATTTACTATATCTAGAAGCTCTATTAAGTATACGATTAAGAGCGCTATATGCGAGACTTTACTATAGACATACTTATTAATACAATATATAACAACTACTTAACTTCTAATTACGAGGAACTAGAAGATACTAGGTATAGGCCAACTCCTAACGCTATATACAAATACGTATAATAGTAAAAGGAACGCTAATAGTAAGCGGATAGAGTATCTAGCTATTATTATTATTATTCTTATATTACGAGTCTGTCCCTCTATTAGGTAAGTAGCTATCTCTCTATCTAGGTTTATAGAGGGGAAAAGGATAGGGCTAAAAATCCCTTATCTCCTATTATATCTATATAGGTTACTATACTCCTATCCCTTAGTTTAGTATCGCTTTAGATAGTTATAGTTACTATAGACTCCTTTCCTCTTACTAGACCTTAATCCCTCTAAGTAGTTAATTCTACCTCTCTCTCCTTCTAGGCTATAAGTAAGAATTAGTCTAGTATGCCCTCCTAGATTAGCTATTTAGCTATTATCTCTAGCTATCTCCTTGTATTAACTATTATCTTCTAGTCTAAGGACCCTAGTTATACGACTAGTTAGCCTCTTCTCTAATATCTCCCTAAATAGAGGATATATATAGATAGATAGATAGATAATTCAGATAGATAGATAGATATATACTTCTATTTATAGTCTATTTCTTAACTAATTAGAGTATAGTATAGAGGCTACTAGCTATCCTTAGATACTATACTAGACTCTAACTATATAGAACTATAATATAGGATATAGAATAGTAATAACTCTATAGAAATAGCTCTATAAAGAAGATAAATATCTATATAAATCCTCTTTACTATATAGTCTCTTTAAAACTCTATATTCTATCTACTATATTAACCTAATCTAGCCTATAGTAATATACGTAGTCTCGCCTTTTTTTACTAAGTACTAATTTAGAGTAGTCTCGTTCGCATTACTATAAATAGGTCTACTACTATCTAGATAAGAGATAGACTATTTATTATTAGCTACTAAAAGTATTATATATAGTTACTAGGACTATTACCTTCTTCTTATCTATAGATACTATTTTAAAGAATGTATATTATCTAAAATATATAAGAGTACTACTTATCTTATATTATCTAGATTTTAAATACTAGATTCTATCTATTCTTCTTTATATTAAGTAGATATAAAGACTAGAAACTCTATTAGTCTATAGTATTCTTCTCTTTAGTTTTTATTTTAGTTAGCTATTAATGTATATAGATTACTATACGAAAAGGAGCTATTTTATATTATCTAAAAATATTAAAATAAATCTTCTTAATATAATTATTAGGCAAGTGTTAGATATAGCAAAGTATATAAGTTAATTCTAATAGCTATCTAGGGTATACGTCTATAGAGAAGTCTCTATATTATAGTAGTATATATACCTACTATAACAATATCTCCCCTTAGGTTTAGCAAAGACCGTCTACTAGATAGGTACCGTTAGCGCGTTATACTCGCTAATCCTACGTATATTAATATACTACTAACGTCTATTTATTATTCGGTTATGTTACTTATTCTAATTCCTTAGCTATAGTATAGTTCTTATCGAGGAGTATAGCCTTCCTTACTAAACCCGAAGAGACCTATACGTCTATCTTAGTCTTCTTAACTAGGATTATTAGGGTTATTATCGCTATAGTTGCGTAGCGCTTTCGCCTACCCTTAGTCTTTATAGCAATTTTAGGTAGGGCGATAGTATCGTTATCGCTCTCTACTTCTATAGTCTCCTTAGTTATAGTAGCCATCTTAGACTTAGTAGCCTTCTTAGGCATTAGTCTTAGTCTACTAATAGTAAGACTACTCGTATCTTTAGTAACTTCTACGACTTTATCTTTAGTAGCTATAGTCTTCTAAGGCTTAAGTATAGCGAGCTAATTCTATACGTCTTATAGGAGGCATAGTAGGTAATTACTCTACTACTTAGACGAGAGGCGTACGTATCGACTACTAATAGGCCTATACTACGCGCCTAGTATCCTACTCTATTCGTACGAAATAACGGATAGTATAGGCATATCTTACTACTATCGCTTTAGGCTAGATAAAGGAGTTTAGCTACCTACTACTCCGAGTATATCTTCCGACGTAACTAAGCTATCTATAGAAGTATCGTTCTCTTTAGTAGCGTAGGTAGGGGCTATATCTTCTAGGGCCTCGTTTCTAGTACTATCTCCTACCTCTTTTTAACTTGCATTCCTCTAAGTAGCTCCTTATAGCTACTCTTTATTATATATAAATAGGAGGTAGTATAGGAGAACTCTAAGTAGTCTATTAGTCTAAATATAGTTATTAGTAAGCATCTCTCCTATACGTAAGTAGTCTATAAATAGACGCGCGATCTTGTATACCTAGTTAAAGAAGAGATTAGATTCCTACTTCCCTAGGATGCCTCTACTTCTATATTAGAGTATCTACGTACCTATAGCTTTCTTACTAGCTTTAGAGAGCGTAGTATCGACTATCTATACTATGTAGACGATCTTGTAATCGTTAGCGTAGACTAGGTTCGTTATAGCAATAGCGTTCTAAACTTCTAGCTAGTACGCCTACGGCCTATATAGCGTTATTCTAGAATACTAAAGATTCCTTTTATAGAGCCTCGATTAGCTCGGATATATCGGCTTTCTCTAGTAGGTCGATACTATGAGTATTATATAAAAATTCTATTTAGACTAGGTAATTGGTAGGAACGTATATATCGACTAGGTCTTGCTCCTTAATTAGTTACTTATATAGACACTTGCCTAAATTAGTAAGTTCTAATTCGCTAGATCTATTCCCTATAACTATACTATTATACTCGAGTTCTATTACTAACTAAACGCCTAAAACTAGATATAGGGCTTAGCTATACACTAGTCTACGTACTATACGAAAAGTAGTATCGAATAACTTCTAGGGGAGTTATAGTACCTTTAGAAGTATATACGTCTAGTACTTCTTACCTTTAACCGATAGTAGCTCTAGCTCGTTCTTCTATTATTCTAGAGCTTAGGGAGGCTACTCGTATCGGGTTATAGTATCTACCTCTATCGGGTTACTAGGGGGAATACTAGTTATAGTCTAGGTTACTTATACTTAAGGGACCTATATAGCTAGAGCTAGCGTTCGAAGGGCTCGTACTTATAGTACTACTACTAGGTAGCTAAGATAGATTCATCGTAAGTTGTCCTCTAGCGTAGCGAATAGGCGTCTATTCTTATTGTCTAATACTTAGTTGTCTAGGAGAGACTCGATTATAGAATAGAGGTTATTCTTAGTAATCGAGTTATAGAGAGTTAATAAGTACCTATAGACTCTTTCCCTATTATCTACTTATACGTAAGCGCTAAGTACTAAGGCTTATATCCCTACGAGTAGGTTGCCTAGCCTCTCGGTATATAGTACTCTCGAGGGCGTAGTATCTATTATCTTAGGAGATAGGCTATACTTCGTAGTAGTAGATATTTAGGCGTAATCGTTATATAGTACTATTAGGGATAAAACCTCTAGTACTATCGAGGATAGCGCTTCTAGTACTATTATAGATAAAGTCGCTAGTATTATAAAGGAGATACGTTATAAGTACTAGGCCTTAGGGATAGTATCCGATTATATACTCGTAGAAGGCTAGTATAGTATATCCGAGGTTAGTTAGCTCTCGTCGTAGCCTTTTAGTAGGTATGCTTACTATATAGCTAGTAGGACTTCCTACTACTATATTTGCTATATACTTAATAGAGGGGCGAGGTTATCGTCTACCTACCTAGTAGCGTATAGGCTAGGGACGTAGTCTATCTACTTCGTATCTAGCTTACGTACTATCTATATAACTAACTTCCTATCGACTATCTTAAGTAGTATTTTAGTATACTATTACTAGTATAGCTCGCGCGTATAGATAGCTATAGTAGGAGTTATTTATAGCTTTACCTATAGGGCTAATTCGATCTTTCGAGATATATCGACTATATTATATAGCTCGAAATAGAATATCCTATACCTAAGTATAGTATACTTAGTAGCTATCTACTATTCTCTAAAAGCCTTTAAGGAGATAGAGTAGTTTCGTACCTAGTAGAATAGTAGCTACCTTAGGTTACTCTTTACTAAGTGTACTATATAGGCTAGTAGAGTAACTAGTAGGAGAGTACTAAGGTCGACCTAAGAGAGGCTACGTACGACATCTACAATACTATTAATAACCTAGGCTCTAAATCTATAGCGTACTATTACCTCTATAACTATAGCTAAGGACTACTTATACAGCGTACCTATAGGCTATCCGTCTCTATCGTCCTTTTATAGATAGATTTGTAAGAAGGCAAGGCCGAATATAGCGAAGTATACTAGGTAGTTACGTATAGGCTCTAGAATATAGGAGCCCTTAGTAAGGAGTATAGTATTCTCGATCTATACTACTAAGTCTAGGAAGTAGTCCTCTTACTATATACTAAAGAGGTTAGTAAAGTCTATCTCGTCCTCGATTATATATAGTATACTAATTGTATTCTTCTAAAGTATAATATATAGTCGCCTATCTATATCTATATTAATAAGCTAAGGGGCGTAGTCTATATAGTCGAGCTAGTAAAGACGAATTCTTATAATTATAGCTCGCGTTAAGTAATAGACGAATAGCTAGTAATCTTGTATATCTACTAGGATAATCTTAGTTCTATCTACGACTAGTACGCGAGGAATAGGCGTATAGTATATTCGCTACTATGCCTTATCTACTACCTTACGACTAATAACGTTTAGTAGATCTAGTATAACTACGTCGATCGTATAGATAGCAAAGGATACTATATAGTCTAGTATAGCTTTTCGTACGTCCTCGTTGCTTATACTAAGTACGACTAGTTACTTAATAATCCATGTCTCCTTATTACTTATAGGCCGCGATGTATTATTATATAGATCGTCTACGTTGTACGCTTAGGTCGTATATAGTAGCTAAACTAGATTAGTATCTAGCTATCTCTCTATCGGTATAGATATACTAGATATAGCGCCCTAGTATATAACTTGCTACTTATGCTTAGATAGCCTCTCAAGTCGGTTACTATCTACTATCTCTTACGTTAGCTATCTAGCGATACTAGGAGATATAAAGGCGTAGCGTAGATATATAGCTCGCTACTAATCGTCTCTTGTTCGCTCTGAGGTACTTAAGGGATTAATAGTACTCGTATTAGTACTAAGGGGAATATTAGATATATATAGAATATTGTCTTTAAGGGCGATACTAGCGAAAAGTAATATTGTTTATAGTCGTAGGTAACTAAGAAAAGTAGATCTATGTATATATACGTATATACGAGTAAAGCTAGCTATAATAATAGGAATAATAGGGATAAAGCTAATAGGAATACTCGTTTACTTCTAATAATAGCTAATAATAGCGTTCTTAATATTTCTACGTAGAGAACAATAGATATAGCTCGTAAGGACATTCGGCCTATATTTAGTAAGCTATCTTAGTAGAATGCCCTATAGTTAGTAGCTAAGAGTTACATAGGCTAACCCTATAGGATATGCGTACTAGTCGTTCTACTTAGGCCTCTAAAAAAGGCTATACTCGACCTACGTGCTAGTCCTCTTAAGTAGGGTTAAATAGTTATTCCTATACGCGGCTATGTATATAGCGGCTACGTACTTGCTATAGGTACGTATACTCGTATTCCTATATTAAATCTACTACGTCCCTTAGGTTATTAGTATTATACTATATATCGTATACGTAGCTATAGCCTCTCTATTTAATAAGGTACTATGTCTTTCCCCTACTAGTACGCCGGTTTAGTAGGCGTTCGACTTCGTACTATAGTGCCTTAGGAAGATCCGTATCCTACTCTATAGCCTCGTCTACTAGGCCTAGCTCTAGTATCGTACGTTCGTATAGATTGTTTCCCTTCGGATAGGGCTCTAGCTAAGTAACCGATACTATAGGATATATATATATTACTAGGAGTAACTCCGATTCGTATACGAGGATACTAATCCTCCGAAGTACCTTGAAAGGGCTTATACGCTAGATTAATAGCTTGCGGTTTAGGTTCCCTAGTAGCTTATATCCCTTATATAGCTTAAGGAGGACTTGCTAGCCTACCTTAAACTAGATAGGATAGTATATATAGTCGTATCTATCCTTCATTATCGCTACTATCTATACTAAAGAGTCTATAGCTTAGTCTCTCGCTATCTAGCGAAGAGTAACGTAGTCTTTAGTTAGTAGCTCTATTAAGGGACTAATTACGTCTATATTAGTCTTGAATCCCTAGATAAGTACGTTTAGGACCTCGCTAGTAGAGGCGTTATAGGCGTTATTTAGCTCTACTTAAATATAAGGTAGTACCTTAGACTAGTAGCTATCTAGATAGTTAGAGGTAAAGAAACGTAGGGCAATTTCTACTATCTAGTTTGTATACTCTAATTAATTATCTAATTGTAGGTAGTATACTATAGTTACGAAGAACCGAGTACCTAAGTTCTTAAAAATAGTCTATATAAACTTACTTATCTAGATCGGATCTCGATTACCGATAATTATTAAAGGAAGGCTATACTCTAATTTAATATAGTCCTAAATCTAATCCGCTCTATACTACTAGACTAACTAAGTAGACTTAGCCTTTCGTAGTATTACTCTCTTACTAAACTTGTATATTTCTATAAGGAAACTATCGTAGCCTTCGTAATTAGATAGTAAGCTATATACCTAATCCGCTATTACTATATACTATAGTATAGGGAGGCATATAATAGATTGTAGCTCCCTATAGGATAGGTACTAGAGTATCGAGTTAAGAACGCATTTAGAGTAGTACTTAATATAGATAGATAGATAGATATTTCATTTGCCTATTGTAGTGCCTTTCGGCCTATGTAGGTCTGTTTCTATATATTGTTTTGGGTAGGAAACCAACTTGGTTGGTAAAAACCTCCCTCCTATCCTATTTACAAGTATTATTCTTCCTCGTTTCTTTGCTTTCCTTCCTCTAGGGTGTACTAGTGTTATGGTTGTTACCCTCTAACTACCTTGCCTACTACCCTGCCCTCCTTTCCCCCTCTTCTTCCCTCCTTCTTATCTACTCCTCGGTTTCCCTTACTAGTGCAAATTGTTGTACGAATCCCTGTTTAATGATCTACCTTACTATCCTCCTTAGGTCTTCTTTGCTTTAGATTAGCTTGTTATATTCCCTTTCCATTGCTTTTAGTCTCTAATTACTTCTGCCTTCTAACTATTA
>LFZO01000095.1:0-85855 GCA_001578225.1 Pseudocercospora musae
ATAAGCTAATCTAAAGCAAAGAAGACCTAAAGAGGATAGTAAGGTAGATCATTAAATAGGGATTCGTGTAACAATTTGCACTAGTAAGGGAAACTAAGGAGTAGATAAGAAGGAGGGAAGAAGAGGGGGAAAGAAGGGTAGGGTAGTAGGTAAGGTAGTTAGAGGGTAACAACCATAATACTAGTGTACCCTAGAGGAAGGAAAGCAAAGAAACGAGGAAGGACAACACTTGTAAATAGGATAGGAGGGAGGTTTTTACTAACCAAGTTGGTTTCCTACCCAAAACAATATATAGAAACAGACCTACATAGGCCGAAAGGCACTACAATAGGCAAATGAAATATCTATCTATCTATATAGTAATCTAAGAAGGCGCGGAAAGTGACTTGGTTAACGCTAGAGACTATACCTATAATAGACAATTTAGAAGGTTATATTCTACTAGAAGGTTAGTATTATTAGCGTAGTATCTACTTGCCTAATAGCTTCTATACTTAACCGGACGAATTGCTACTAATCGCGTATATAAATAACTATACGAATAGACAATATCGAGAGACCTATCTAGCTAACTACGACGGTAGATTTAGTATACGATATAACCTACTATTGCTCTTCTTCCGGCTATTCTTTACGGACCTTCTATTAACCATAATTGCTAGATTTACTAACGAATATACTACGTTCAAACGGGCTAATAATTAGAGGGTCGTAACGGTCGCTAAGGTTAAGATTTGGCTAGGTTTAGTAATATATATATCGGTAATTAGGTAGGCGGACGTCGACGAATATTGGTCTCGTAATAGCGAGTTTCCTCGTTACCTAATATACGTATATCTCGGCCGCGATCGCTTTAAGGCTATTAAACGATATCTCTATCTTTCTAAGCTAGTCGCGAACCTCGCAAAGTATCGTTTCTTCGAGAAAGTAAAGCTAGTAGCGGACGAGTTGAGAAGGACGTTTAAACTATATATAACGCCTCGTATAGAAGTTAGTATCGACGAAATTATAGTACGTTTCACTAGTAGGTCTAGCTATACAACTATAGTCCGTAGTAAGCCAATTCCGGTTAGATACTACGTACTAGCGCTCTACGATACTAGATACTACTATTCCTTTGCCTTTAAGAGTCCTATAACCGGCTATATCGATATAGATATTAGTAGAGTTATTGCTAGACTAAATCTCGCTTAGTAAGTAGTAGTACGGCTATTACTACTAATATTACGTATAGTTGTCTAGCTAGTTTCTTAGCTTCCTATAACGATATACTTCTTTATATTATATTACGACAACCTATTTACTAGCTACAAGCTATTCTATATCCTTCGAGCTATAGGTATCGCCGCCTACGGTACCGCAAGAGCTATCGGCTTAGACTAGCTAAAGGCCCTTTCTAGAGTAGCGAACAAGGCTAGTACGATCCTTCCTTATAACTAGTAATTATTTAGCGTTTAGTATAGCGATATAGTCGCTATAGTATAGTAAGACAAGAACCTCGTCTAGGTAGTTATAATAGTATATTAGCCTAATAAATTCGACGAGAAAGAGCGTAAAAAACCTCGTAGACAAAGCATACTAGTAAAGCGACTAAGAGAGATAGTATAGTATAGATTAGGATATATTAAACTATAGGTACTACGCTAGTCTATCGACTATAATCTCTTTATAGGCAGAGTCGATATCTACGATTAACTACGGTCCTATTATAGTACTTAGCTAAAGTTAGTAAGAGCCTAGTTTGCCTTGTTCTTTAATATACTAGATATAGCTATTATTAATGCCTTTATTCTATACCGAGAGCTATACCTACGACTATACTTAGTACTACTAGGTTTGCGCTTAAAGTATATAAAGGATAAGCTACTATTCTCGTAGCGATAGTTTAGATAAAGGCTCGCTTAGTACCTAGTTCTATCTAGATATTATAAGCAAGATCTAGCTAATATAGCGATAATAAATACCTCGGTAACTAGAGTAAAGTAGAAGTATAGAGGCTAATACGCTTATAGATCTAAACTATAAGGAAATACTACAAATTCGCGTAGAAACGGCTATATTATATCTACTAGCGTACTACTAGTAGTAAGGCGCCTTCCTAGAAGTTACTACGTTGTTCGCTATAACGGCTTAAAGCGATACTCTTACTAGTACTATCGCTATATAAAGAATACGCTTAAATCGACTTCTACGCGTCTACGGCTTACCTCCTTCTACTACGCCATTTGTAGACCTACGTACCCCTTATGCCTTACTTGTTAGTCTACTTTCTATATAGTACTATAGTATCTAGTATTCTACTAATCGTTATATTTAAACGATCGAAGAGCTATACTATAGTATCTTCGAGGTCTATAACCCTCCTTTGTAGGGCTCTAAACTTAGTTATATTTACCTTATTTAGAGCCTCAATCTCGATAACTAATAGTAGCGAAGATCCCTAATAATCGTAGTAATCTTGTAGTATAACGACTCGATTAACTAGCGAGTCTATAGTAGCGGTAACGGTAGCGGTAACGATAACGACGAGGGTACTATAGTAGACGTGTCTATATGCCCTTCTTTACCTCTAGTAGGAGGCTTCTTATTATTAGTACTATTTAATCTATAAGCTTAGTAACCCTTATAGTACTTATAGCGGCTTGTTCTATCTAATCTACTAGCAAATATTAACCTATAGTCTATCTACTACTACTAAGGAATGCCTCGCGCTTAACTATAACCGTTACTATCCGACGGTCTCTAAGAGCCTATACTATGCGGCTAAAATTAGCCTTCTACGTTGAATAGGGATGTTGCCAAGACTGTTAGTAACGATGATACTGACGTCAATGACCACAGTATTTTTCAGAACGCACGCGTATTTCGATGGTCTTGGCGGTATCCACATGTCACTGACAACATCCCTAGCGTTGAACCATAGCAAGGGGATACTCATGCTGCCGGCTTCTGCGAGCTTTGACTATTGGTGTTTCATCTTCGGGTCGGCAATCATGGCCTCTATTCTACTTCTGTGCGTCACGCTGTTCGGCCATCTCCGTTTCCAACTCGTCCACGCAAGTCGCTTGGGACACATTATTCAACCTCAACACGTCCTGCTCCCCCGCTCGCGCAGCAGTCGTTCGAACCCATGTCGAGCTGAAGCGAGCACAGATTCAGGATCACCAAGCCTTCGTGCCACATGTTTGTCTCGGAACATTTGTACTGCAGTACCCTGCGTATCATTTTCATTGCTTGGACGCTGAATTGCAAAGTAAGGGAACACACAAGGATTTGAAGCCTTCGCTTGCGGCAGGAACACTCTTGCTACTCAGAAAAGGGCCAAAGTCTAGCGAAGACAATGCTGTCTCCGAGCCACTGGAAAGCTTTGGCCCCAATTGTGGCTGCATCCTCCGCATGATCTTGACGAGAGGCCGAGCATGTGCGATGAACAGCTGATGCGCGCCTGCAAGCTTGCTCTATTGTATGCAAACGAACTTCCAGCTTTCTGCTTATCCATCAATTCGTGGTGACCGTTGCTCTCGTAAGCCGATATTCATTACCTCATAGCACTTTACATTGTGCCGTCAGGAGCTATTGTGCCAAAAGCGGGTATGTCGTTCGTCAAGAAATAGTTCCAGTCAAATTGTGAGTCGAGCATATCCATATTCCAGTCCTCATTGCTCGAAACAGTTGCTGGATCTCTCGGCAATTCATCCATGCCATCCACTTTGCTGCCGTTCGGAATCTTCTTCTGAGGTTGTGCTCCTTCTAAATTTTCAGGAGCGGGATCTTCTGCCGCAGCCTTCTGCAAGCTAAGCCCAAGGACTTCGGAGTCCTCGTCTTTCCTCCTCTTCGACAGCCTGACCAGGAATCGCGCTGTCTTCAGAGCCTCCTTCATGGCCACTGTGTGAAACCGCTCTACCACGAACTCAAGCGTGCGCATTGCGGTCGAAAGGTGCGACAGCGACTCGCGGCCATCCATAGCCAGAAAGACGCAGATGACTTGAAAGGGCACATTGGCAACATGCCACCAAGGCATTCCCTGCTCCGCCATTCTTCGCGCCGCATCAAGGCCGCCTAGGCCTATGTTGATGATTTTGTTGATGACATCTGGTGATAGATTGGGGTTCGCTAAGCGTAATCGTCGGTAGCCACACAGTGCGAGATTTGCTTTTGACAATGCAATTCCATCGTGGGGCGGCTCGTATGCATCGAGCTGACTGAGAAACTCTTCCCATTGTCCTGCTTTATCTGATTGCTCTGGGTCCAAGCAACATGAAATACTGTACAGGTTGATATAATCGGTGGTGTAGTCACTTTCGCCTGATGTTGGAAGCTGAGCCGTAATGCCTCGCAGGGCCACCCTCGTCCTGCCATACTCAAAGCTGACCCACGAGTTCAGCATGCGTGCGATCCAGAATGCTCTTCGACGAAGCTCAGGGTTGTTCGAATCATTCGCAGCAGGATGCAAGACCGACGTGCTTGCTTCCAATTGTAAGCCCACAGACTCGACGAGATGCATAGTCGTGCAAGTTGCGATCCAAGTGGCGTGTGGATGATCCGTCACGCGTAGGGCCAGGCACCGCAAGATCCATGACTGGACGTCCATGAGGTTCGGAGGCTGCATTGTGCTTGTACTCTCCAGAGCCTGCTTCTGCGCATCCACAAGCCGCGGCAGCACTGTGACTAGTGCGCCATCGGGCGAGAACAGAATTCCGATTGCTGCCACGCCACACAGGATATGGTCTGGTACTGCGCATTCCTCGGGCCTGATCCATCTCCGTGAAATGCATTTCATGACCCATTCCTTGTCGAGAAATCCATATATAGGGTGGACATTCTGAAAGAAGAGCCTTGCGACGGCATGCATTTGATTTCGGTCCAGGATTGTGGTTATGTCTACCGCAGGCGGAGGCTGATATGTGTTCTTCCCCAGGTTCCAGCCGAAGGTGAACAGTTTGGGTCCACTGCTTGGGTCCAATTTCATGCCTAGAAGTCGCGTGAATGCTATGCCGCTATTGGCTTCGAGTGCGCGCATTTTCGACAAGTCCTCTGTAGTTGGGCCATTAGAGGCCGCTTCGGCTTTGATATCGGCATGAGCAGGAAGCGTGAGCTGAGCATCTGCGATGGCGTGTTGCTCGACAAGCTTGCTACGCTTCCTTGGATGCTTTTCGAAATAGCACTTGTACTCAAACTGAGTGCACATGTTGCAAGGCTGATTTCCATCGCAGCGTCGTTTTCGTAATCTGCAAGGTTCGCATGCTTGCTTTGCTCGTTGGCGTTTCTGGCCTTGCGACGCCTCCCGAGGACTCACGTTGCTGTTGCTATTGCCATTGCCATTGCCATTAGAAGTAGGCATTGCGGGGATTGCATCACTCATCTGCGGCAGCTCTGATAAGTGGTGGAAGAATCGAGATCGATGCGAAATATCGATGAGCGTTGGTAGACTGTGTGAGTACGGTATCACATATGAGAACTGCTGTATCGGCGGAGTCGTTCGCGGCTCATCAGTCAGCAGCAGCCTGCCAAAGTTTCGGCAGGCAGACTTCTCCTCAGCTCGGTGGTACTGGAGTCCTTCTCACAAACCAGCAGTGGGACACCATCTATCGATACTTCCTGCAATCGCCTATGGTCAGAATCGCAGCGAAAGTCTGCTCTGCTCGTGCCATTCGGGCGGAACTCGAAGGAAATTGCCGGGCCAAACAATACGAGCTTTTGCATGCCTGACTAAACTTATTCTAGTAGATATACCGAAAGTTCATGTTCTCTCGGTCCGTCATGTCTGAGAATGCTGTACTGTCAAGGTCTCGCCCTTCCAGACCTCCTTCCTGCATGCTCTGCATCCTGTCACGTCTGGCATTTTCTCGCGCCAACATCACCCTCAATATAATCACCACAACGAACTCGATGAGATGGCTGACGATCATCGACCATATTCCGAGCTCGTAAGTCGGACTCTGATCGGTCTTGTAGAAGAATGGCCCAGCTATGTATACCATAAGTCAGCCCCCCCAAAAAAACAAATGCCAAACCAGAACTGCATCGACTTACCAATATTTCCAGTACAATACCCGAGAAACAGCACACCATTCGTCAAAACCTTCTTCGTATGCCCGGCAGTATTCGCAGTCGTCATCGACAAAATCATACAAAACGCAGCATTATATGGTCCAGTCAAGTAATAGCAAGCCAATCGTCCTCCTTGATGACTTTGAGGCAGGAATCTCAACCCAAAAGCTCCAGCGATATTCGGCAGCAAAAATAGCAGGATGAAGTAGCACCTCGTCTGCCTCCCCTTTCGCGACATGTAATCGTTCAAGTAAACGCATACCAGAATACTAACAGCGATGATGAAGCCGTAGGGTATTTGCATCAGGGTGGTGACCAGAGTTGAGAATCCAAAACCTTTGATGATAATGGTACCGAAATTCGAGATTCCGCCGTTCGGGATATTGCACACCATTCCAAGTAAGAAAAAGAGGTAAATTTTTGGATCGAGGAATGCTTCGCGGACTTGATACCATTTGAAATGCTTGTTCTCCACACCAGTCTGGTCGTTCCTCATCCTTTCGACTGCTATGCGCTTTTCTCGTTGCGAGAGACCTTTTGCCGTCACGGGAGAATCTGGAAGGAGAATAAACATTACGATCCCCCAGATGCAGCAAAGTGCTCCGATGATGATGAATTCGTATTTCCAGGATGGAAGGGAGCCTTTGATGTTGCCGATTCCGAATCCAAGCAGACCGCCTAGAGCGATGCCGAAACCGTTGGCCGTGTACCAGAGTCCCATGCGAATCGGTTGTTGGCGACGTGTGTACCACATTGCGGTCACGAGCATGAATGCGGGATCTGAACAGGCCTCTGCGGCTCCAGCGAATGCTCGAAGCACGGCGAGCGAAGTGAAGTTCTTCGCGACTGCTTGGAGCATGAGAAAGAAGCCCCATAGGAAGATGTTGAATCCGAGATATTTTCCTACTGGGAGTCTTTGCAGAAGCAAGTTCGTGGGTAGCGCCCATGCTAAGAAGCCGAAGTAGAAGATACTACTAAGCCAAGAGTATTCGGTTCCAACGAGATTGAGATCTTTTCGAATGCCAAAGATCGCTGCATATGACAATGTGGTCTTGTCAATGTAGAAGAAGGCGTAGCAGACAGCGAGGTAAGGGAGGATCATGAGGTCGATCTTCCGAACTAGTTTCTTCTCCTCTTCGGGATCGATGGGCTCGTGCAGTTCGCTCGGCGAGTTGAAGAGAGCCATGGCGGCATCGCCGTCGCCAGTCTTCGAGACTTTCCATTTCTGTGGTTGGTCTTCTCCGATAGAAGGAGACTCATGATGTACGGTCTCAATATCTTTTGCTGCACCATCTACCCGCTCTGGCGAAGTAGAGCTTGAGCCCACAACTACTTCTTCATGTGTGGCGGCATTGGCATTGCTTCTTTTGAATATGCCCATGTTCAAATTCTCATGCCTCGCCACCTAAGCTCTTCAGCAGGAAAGCCAGTTCGATCGAGGATGAGAGAAGTGTGGGACCTTGAAAGAAAGTAAGCCTTCGCCACGAGGTATACCGACCTCCGGATAAAGGTTTAGTTCTACAGCGAAGTTGGCCGACGCGCGCGGGCCACCTTTTTTTTGCGCAGACGGTGACATTGCACCCCCAATTCAACCCCGCATGCTGCCTCTCTCCACAGAAATATGGAGTTGGGAAATCTTTAAGAGGCAGAAGATCGGCAGCAACATAGGGTTGTCGGCATTCGTCGGGCCTGGGAATCATAAGGATTGCTAGTGAAAAGATATATATTATGCAACATCGTCAGAATTCTTCCTCGTCAATTTCCGTCATATTTGCATTTTGTAGTACAGTGTAGCCAGCCGTAGTGTCTCATACACTCATCGGTAAGGATAATTGCACGCGTTCACACATGTCGCGTGTCTCGTCATAATCGAAGCAGATGGACGAGAAATAAGAGAAAGATAGCAGAACATGAAGGTCGTACCCAAAGCGCTGCGTGGGCCTTGGAAATTGCGGCTGCGTCTCGTATTCGCCTCATCCTGACAGTCGTGGAAGAACGTCCGTCAGCAATCTGTGTTCGTCGCCGAGGTCTTTTGTATTGATAAGCCTGTCGGGAATTGCATTGTCACAGGTGAATGTGACGCTGGAACAAGCTCGTGAAGAAACTCCACGGCGGACAGGAGCGCAAGCTCAGAGGCGCCGCCAAGATCGGAAGAGCCGCAACGGAATTCTCACTAGTGCCGTCTATCCCCGTTCATCACACCCGACAACCGACGCCAAGGACACAGAGCTGGCTGAGACTTGAAATGATCAGAGCCAGGGCATGTTGACTAGTGAGTTTTGACAGGCTTCTCCTTGCCTGAGATCCCTCGAGTCGTTTCACGGCATCTTCGATCGCTGTTCGAGTCAATTCGAAAAGTGTTCCAGGGCCATCGTGCAGCTCCGTGTGATATCTTCGGCGTCTGCGATGCCGATGGCCGTGGTGCAGAATGAATGTCTTCAGGTCGTGGTTCAACCTCGCCGCTTTGTGTTAGAATATTGGCTATACGCCGAGTGATCCACACTGGCCTCCCGATATCGTTTCTGGCCATGTCCAGAGACATATGCGTTCGTAAACGCGTCTTGCCACATCACCGGAGTGACCATCGGCATTGCAGGCGGTGTAGTGTCAGGCATGACAGCAGGGCTTGCGTTCACCGGCACCTGTTGTGCTCCATACATGCCTTGAGCATTGATTGGCGAGGTCTGGTTGGAGAGCATTGGCGCCGATGTAGGTTGCATGCTGCGAGGATCGGGAGGTGTAGCTTGAGGCGGTGGACCTCCTCCGAAGGCTGCGTTCCACTGGTTGAAGATGCCAGAAGGATCCCAAACTGGAGTGTGCTGTTCGTTACTGATCACCGGTTCCAAAGCGTACCCAGTTTGAGCGGTAGACACCTGATGCTGATGTGGGGGGGCATAAGTCGACTGCTGCGATATCTCGTAGCTGCTACTGTGGTGAGGCAGTTGCGGTCTGGAGCCCATGCCGTGACCTGCGACATTTTCATAAGGCATGCCGTACCCTTCGGCCGGGTGAATGCTCTTTACAGATGCAGCTTCTGCCATGTTCCATGCAGGCGTGGTCAAGAGTTGTGGGGCACTCGGTCCGGAGTTTGTGCTGGAGGGTGTAGGATGGTTCTCGATGGTTGGACTGCGTAGGCCGAGCGTAGCCTTCAGCTCGAAAGGCTGATTGATATCCGCGCTGAATGCTTCGCGAAGGGCGTTGATCTGGGCTTGCATCTCCGCGTTAGCTGAAGGAATGCAATGCTCGAGGACTCGCATGTGTCTGGTGAAGTAAAGTCTTGCCTGAGTGTTTAGCACTGGATCTGGACATGTGATCGCAGCCTGTCCCATCATTAGCGTCAGCGGGTAGTGTAGAGCGGTCTTGTACTTACCAAGTGTAGCATCATGCAGGTCAGTACGCAGTAAATGGTGAAGTTGACGCCTCGATTCATGAACTGTAGGCCATGGAACCCGAAATCGCGATGCAAGGCCTCTTGCACGCGGCACATCTGTGATGCGCTTGATAGACAAATGTCCAGCAGGTCCTTCCAGCCCATGTCTCCCTTCTCAAGTCGTGCCTGCAGTTGTGGTCTATGATGCATGATGACCACGAGATGGTGATATACGTGGACATTCGCCACGTAGTGGTCGCCTCCAAGCCACGGAGGGCTCCCATCTTCCGGATATTGAAGCTGAAAATCACTCGGTACTGTCTTCAGCCATTGTGGTAGATCTTCGTTATGCCGCACAAAGGTCGGATCAAGAGCCCAATCCTTGTTGTGTCGCTTCGTATTCTGCCAAAAGTTGTTCGATTCTTTGATATTTCTCACGGCCTGCGCAAAGATGGTGGTCCTCCGGGAAGACATGTGCTCAAACGCGTTCACATCGTTAGCAGGTAGTGGTAAGTCGTAGGTTACAGATCCAATATCCACCTGGAAATCACTCCTACCCATCGGAGCACCAACCAGGATTTCGTGTATAAATAATGTCTGCCATATTCGTGTCCTCAACATGCACTCGGTCTTGGGCAAAGAGCACCCATTCCCGCTGGCGTGTTGATCGTGATGCTCGTGCAGGTCAAGATCAATGGCCACGGTTACCATGTATCTGACAGTCATCCATGAACGATAGTAATAACCTCGCTTTGCGATACTTTCTCGTGCTTTCATTAGGATGACTAACGCCTGTATCGTGTCAAGTCGCGGCACGTCTTTGAAGCTCTCTTCATGTCTCGCAGCCAGAGCCAGCCACTTTCGCGATTCGATGGGGTCTTCGAGATACCTTGCAACGCACGCAAACATGGCCTCAAGCAGGAGCGGTGAAATGCTTTTCCTGTCCGTGCGCCATTGCTCGTAGAATCGAGCGCGATTCAATACGGCGCAGTAGGGATGAATGTGATCAAAGTAATAACCAAAGTAGTCCATCGCACGCTCATCTGATGGCATCATTTCCGGAGGAATGCGCACCATAGAATCCGTCATCACGGAGGGAGGAAGAACGGCCGCTTCGGATTCTTCGACCGCTGGAGCGTCTGGAGCGAGATATTTCTTGGTAATATAAGGTGCTGCAGAGGTAATGTCGATCTTGAGATCCCCCATCTGCTCAGAAAGCTCGCGAACACCAGCTTCGATCTCGTGCGGATCACCGCTCGAGCTGCGCGAGTCTTCGGTCTGCGAACGCACGAAACTCGGCTGATGCGGACCTTGTTGGTAGTGAGCAGGCGGGGGAGGAGCACCTGGAAAATATTCCTCTCGAGGATAGTTCGGGCCTATGGGATGCGCTCCGGCAGCGTGCTGATATGCTGGACGGGAAGGAGCGTATGAGGTAGGGGGAAAGTCATGGTGAAATGATGGTGCAGATGTAGGCGCTGCCGTGGAGATTGGTGTCGGTGCGTTATTCGTCCATTGCAGCATGTGCGGCTGCGAAGCGGCATTGAGGCCTGGTTTCGTCGATTCCAGTGGACTTGCCGCGGGGAATGTGGTGTTTTGGAAGGAGAATGTCTGCTGGGCTGTGGCGGCGTCGGAAGACTGCTGCTGGTCGTCGTCCTGGTCCAGAGTGGGTGGTATGCATTTGAGCTTGAGCCGAACGCAGGCGCCACATGGCCACGGTCCGTTCTGCAAGGCTCCATCGCAGCGGATTTTGCGTTTCCGGCAGCCATCGCATGCGCGCATGACCTTCAGGCGCTTGTGGCGATTGTACTCGTCAACGAAGACATACTGCTTGGTATGTTGTGGGGTGGTCGAGGGCGCAGATGGCGCATTGGTCGCGAAGTCCATGCGGGCGGGCGGACGGACGAGCAGCTGGACGGGGTGATGTTAGGTGGTGAGAAGGCAGAAGGCCTTTCATTAAGGCATCGGAGGTATTGGATGTTACCAAGCCCGCGTGTCCGCTACGCCGACAGGCATTCTCGACACATGGACGTCCGATGGGATGGGCTGGGCTGGGCTGGGAGATTGTCGTGTTCTTCTCCAAGAATGTTCAGTGGCAATTGGCAATAACAAGAGTGATATCAGTGCTGAAGCATAGGATAAGGGAGTGAGGGTGCCTCAGGGTGTAGAGGAGTGTGCTGTCCGTCCATCATGCAAGCAAGCAAGCAGGCAGGCAAGCAAGCAAGCAAGCAAGCAAGCAAGCAGCGAAGTGGGGTCCTCCGAAATGCCATACCCATTGCCTCCGAGAATAATAACCAGCCAGCCCACCCTCTCTACACAGCAGCACTTCGAACTTGCACCGGAAAGAGCCGCCGCTCCCAACACCCGACGCCTTCACACACCCACACCACCACGCAGCGTCTTGCCTTCCATTCTGCGCCACCGCAAACATGGACAAGGACAACGCCAATCCAACCATCATCGACCCAAGCGACTTGCCGTCCCGCCGTCGTCCCACACCCTCCACGGCGAAGCCGCGACCAATATTCCACGCTCTAGCGCCACACTACCCCAGCCTGACTGGCACCACCGCACCAGCAGAAATTCCGTCAGACCTGAGTGACAGCGGCGCCTCAGATGACGACGACGATGCGCGCGAGGAGATTGATGAACAAGAGGTCTATGACCTAGTCTCCAGCATTACCGACCCTGAGCATCCGCTTACCCTGGGCTCGCTGGGAGTCGTGAACCTGGACGACATCAAAATCATCCCGCCATCCTCTCCGCGCTCACGCATTAGCTCAGTCCAGGTATTAATCACGCCCACCACCTCGGCCTGCTCCCTGACGACAGTCATTGGCCTGGGCGTCAAAGTGCGCCTCGTGAATGCTTTGCCACCACGTTTCCGAGTGGACGTGCGCATCAAACATGGCACCTCCACTTCTGCAGATGAAGCCAACAAGCAGCTGGGCGACAAGGAACGAGTGGCTGCCGCCATGGAGAACCGGAACTTGATCAACATGGTCGACCACATGCTGTCCTCGTGCGAGTAACAACGTAAGAGAACGCACATCCGTGTGTGTTCCTGCAGTAGTCGGACTTCATGACTCGTGTGGAGGAGTACGCCATCAATCAGACCACATCCCACAACTGATGTCTGATCTGCCATGTTTCCTTCCACACATGAACCTCTGACGAAACACGTTACAAAGAACTTCCAAGGCCTCTGAAACCACATTGGACAACCTTGGGGACAACTCGTGCCGAGGTTTTGATGTCCAGAAGCACATGCTATTCGTTCGCGGCCCAACACCCTGTTTGGGACAAAGTCTTCGCTCAAGGCGCTTGTGCGCGGCTTCTCTACGGCAACATTAGGCTCGCCGGCATGCGAGCACCTGGAGCAGAACATCTCGCTTAGATGCTGATGAAGCAGATGCAGAAAGGCATGGGCGTGACGTTAGGATTAAGTTTAATAGAAGCTGCCTTCTGGAGAAGAGCTATTGAGCACTGACGCTTCTCTACCAACATAATGACATTGCTGCCCATGCCGCTGCCGCCTCTGATCTGAAAAATGGCCAGGGCACATAATAATCTTCTGTCGATTCATCGAGTTTTATGCATGCAACACTTTACGCGCCTTCCAGACTGGGGAAGTACTTCTATCTTATCCTGCCTGAGAAACCCCGGCGCAATGACCATATTCTGACTCCTGCTGTGCTCGTTATGCTTCGCTCTAGAACCCGGCAACTTCAAATATCCGATCTCCTGCTACTGTCGTGGCACGGCAGACGTGGCAACCGCTTCACTACCTTCACCCTCGTTCCTGGTTCGCGGATCCTGAGGATTGTTGTAATAGTGCTGATCGGCCATGGCTTTGCTGGCGCCCGTGGGTGGCGGAGCATATGCAGGTGGAGCGTCACCGTATCTGTGATATGCAGGAGGTGGAGGTGCGTAGCCGTGCATATCGTAGCCTTCCTGATACGGATCCGACTGGTTATTGTAAGGATTGTACACGGGCTGCTGATACCGATACTGTTGGCCTCCTCCTCTCATGCTGCGATGCACCATCCACCGGTGATATGCAAGCAGGGGCAGGCCTTTGCGCAGTCGTCTCTTCGCATGAATGTAGCCTCCCAAGAAGAATAGCAAGATGCTAGCAAAGACAATGCAAATGACGGTGTATCTCAAAGCCATTCCGGTCTACCAAATGTCTCATGTCAGCCATTATGATATGTCATGCTACCTCAATCCTGCAGGACCAACATACGGAAGACCACCACCAGCTGTCACCTCCGTACGGGTACCCATCCTCGCCATAGGTATCGCTTGTATTTTCTGTAATGGGAGCGCCATTCCCACCATCCCTCTTGCTGAGCAGTCGCATCGCCATGCTCATCTTTCCAAGCTCTCTTGCTGAAACCCTGTTCGCGAATGTTCGGCAACTGCAAGTGACGAAGAGGCGGCGAGCTGCGAAAGATGACGGACACGAGTAGCGCTGATTGATCTACGCAGATACCATCTTCAAGGCCTCGGCGATGGATAGGTAAGTCGCGATGTGCGGTATCTACGGTTTGTGCTTGCTGGGTGTCTTTCGCACTTGCAGCAAAAATGTAGAGAGGCTGGTAAGAGGGAGGTTCGCTGCTGTTCCAGGGAGTCACACGCTAGTGCTTCACAATCTATCCCAGAAGTTTATTGCCCATCACTTTATCAACTTCACGTTTTCTACAGATAGAGGGCATCAATTATTGCTATTGGACTGCGCGAGAGAGCGCTACATTTTCTTGGCTTCTGCCCTGCACCTTTCATCTGTTTAGACTTTTGAACGCCACAGATTTGCGTGGTGGCGTTGTCGAGCGAAGACGCGTTATGGAAATGTCCGTCTAACAACTCTATTTTTCTACTGCTGGCATCCGGGCAGGATGAAGATGTGAGAGCGTTGGCGTGGGGTGCATGAGATGCAAATGCCCTAAGACCATCATGTTCACTCGTGGTTAAAGCCAAGAATCGACATATTTAACTAGAATTAGTCAATCATGGCAGAAGGCGTTCATGGACAAAGCATTCAACCTGGCTGGAGCCTGGCATGATAGAAAGGGACACACCAGGGGTAACGAAGCATCGACAAGAACTGCTTACGCGGCAAGGTCTGGGTTCGAGCCGACTGATAGCCAGCCGAAGTCGAGAATCTGTTGCTTACGGTACTTCAGAAGTAACAAGTAACTCGCCTCCGAGCAACGGACATCGAACAGGCAGATTTTACAAATACGTTCCTCCCGAGAATTTTCCAGAGAAACCCGCCGCCTTGTTCAGCATTTGTCTCTTCTGTGAGGACGAAATGTGCCCACTGCCGCCCATGTCTTTCTCCCTGTCGAAAGCGCGTTTAGACGGATCGTCATCCTCCACCTCGGCGCCTTTCGACTGCTTATGTTGATCTAGCAGTGAAGGGCCGCGAGTCTTCTCCTGCGATGCGAGGGTTAGCATGATATTGCGTTTCGACCGAGCATTGCGCCGAGCAGGAAGAATTATGTTGCGCCGTACGATTTGAACGGACATGTGGTGAACAACGGGTACTTACTACATGTTCTTGAATTTTCCGATGAGCGGCCTCTTCTTTGGCAGACTTTGAGAGTCGAGCAGGCTCAGGGCCTGGTGCTGAGGGTTTACCAATTCCCATCATTTCGTCTTGTAGTCGCTTTTGCTTCTGCTCGGCAGTTTCGTGCCATGAGGATACGACACCTGCTGTCGACCTTGGTCCGCGAGCGCCCTTGCCTGTGTTGAACGCTTTAGGCCGTTGCTTGGATGGATCCATGCGTGCTGCTAGGTCGTCTTGTTTGGGAGGCATCATCATCCAGTCGTCTCGTTTCAGCTTCTCCTCGACAGCAGGTTCAGTAGCCGATTGAGGTCCAGATTCTTCGTCGTCGTCGGAATCGGCATTGCCCTGAACACACATCAGCCTATCATCCTCTTATTCACATCTATATCGCATGAAAGCTACAGTGTTCCCTTCGCTTGGCAGTGCAGGTCCAAAATCGTCGTCGCTATCGTCGCTATCTGCTTCTTTTGTGTCTCGTGACGGTTCTGCTGGCTCTGTAGGTCTCTCGTCTAATGGCGCTGGCGGAGGAGCAGGTCCCATCATTCTTCGCCTCTTCTCTGGCTCTTCTGGACTTTTGGGTCGCTTTGCGCCGGCATTTGTGGTGGCCTCGTCTTGCGCTGCTTCTTCTTGTTTTCGCTTCCTCTTTGCAAGTAGGTATGGCGGTAGGTCTGGACCTACGGCCGACATATTTTCGGTTTGTTTTGGTTTGTGTAGGAAGCCGAATCCCAATTCGAGATGATGAGCATGATTGTGAGGGATCTGGGGAAGCTCGAGCCGACCTCAACGCAATGAAGTAGCACATGCAATTACATATTGTTCGTTGCACCTTTGACATACCCTCCACACGATTTCATGATTCCGCGACGGCCACAAATCATACCTGCATTCAAAGGGCTCCACTCACGCGAACCCACAGACATCGAGCCCTCCGCGGCATAGCCAGCAGGATTGCGTAGCGTAGCTTCATCATTTGGAGGGCTGGTTGACGTAAGAGCGCGCACGTCTCAGGAACGCGCTGATGCGAGGACGATAAGAGCAATGCGTGCGAATAGGGAGCACCGATGAGCTCCATAGTCGGAGAAGGCCAAGAAGGTGGCAGCAATGAAGATGTGGAGGCAGATGTGTTAGTACGCAATGCGGAAGCTCGGCTGGAAGAACAAGAGCAAGTTCACGACGAATTAGTGGGCGAAGAAAATGACGAGGACGATGTCGAGGAACGAGATGTCGAATACGGCGAATTTGAAAGCCCGCAAGCAAAAGATGAAGCATTGGCGGAGGAAGAAGGTGTGATACCGGACCAGGATGATCTTGAACAGGCAGAAGCTGCTGAGCTCGTGGAAGACCAAGACTTTGCACAGCTCAGCAAAGAGCAAGAGGTGAGCGTGGGAGATGTTGCTTCAGATGCTGGACCTGTAGCGCCAGTTGGACAGCGAAGTTCGCTTCCAAGCCAGCTGGATTCAGGCTCCATACCTGATGATACACCTTCACGACGAGGTTCCTTGATATCCTCGCCAGGCAGAGGTGCCTCGCCATTGCCTCGCAGACCTGTGTCGAGAACACCGTCAGGCGCATTGCAGCCTTTTGAGCGCCGTTTTGAGACGAAATTGTCGGCCTCGCCTGGCTCTCCTCGACCGCAGTCTCCAGCTTTCTTGAGTCCGCACTCTCGCCAGGTTTCGATATCTTCACAGCTATCAGGCATATCTTCCGATGCTGGTGACTCGGCCACTGATACGCCACAAGCTCCTTGGGAAGTGATTAGATGGACGAAGCTTCGAAAGATCACCGGTCAAGCCTTCTCGGAAAGTGGCAAGCGTAGTTTCGGTCGGCCTACATGCATGGCCGTGTCTGCGCTGATAGCGATAGGAACTTCCAAAGGCCTCGTTCTGGGCTTCGACTATCATCAAACTCTGAAGATCATCATTGGACCTGGGACGAAAGCAACAGAATGTGGATCAGTCACCTCGCTGGCAATCGCCGCAGACTATTCGACCATAGCCAGTGGACACGCCAACGGCACTATCTTCACATGGGAGATCAGTCGACCGGCAAGACCGTTCCTCATCGTGTCACCAGTGGATCGAAGTGCGCTACAGGAGTCGAGTCATCCAGATGGTCATCTGGCGAACACTGCCATCCTTCATGTTGGCTTCCTTGGCACCAGACATACTGCCTTGGTATCTGCAGATGCTGGTGGTATGGCTTTCTCTCACCTGGCCACTCGTGGCCTGGGGCCTGTCACGAGAACGATCAAGACTACTCGTCTTTTGGGTCGCTATCCACCAGCAAATCCACTAGTCGAAAGAAGTCGGAAGCCGAGCTCAGTACTTGCCTTCTCACCACTACCTTTGGGCAATGTGGAGCAGGCCACTGATGGTATGGGCCTGACAGCACTTCTCACTCCATACCTGCTGGTAATTGTGTCGACCACGCCAATCGCGCAAACCCAACACAAGTCAGCTCGACCAAAAGAAATAAGTCCTCACAGTACTCTCAGTGGGTGCTTAGCCTGGTTTCCTGCTGTGAAGCTTAAGAATCCCAGTGCAGATGCAGAGAAGGGCAACTCAGACACCAAGCTGGTTTACTGCTGGTCGAACGTGCTGACGGTTCTGGATCTGAAGATCATACCAGATTCCACAGGGGAGACGCAGAAGCCACCATCACTGGAGTTTCATGCTCGGAGCCGGTGGCGAGCAGACGAAACCATTGTAGGTGTACAATGGCTTGGCAGATCTGTTCTTGGTGTCCTCACTATCAGTCAGAGGCTTCTAATTGTTGAAGATGGCTCTCTGCAGGTCACAGACTCCATCGACCTACTTCATCGCCACGTTTACCACCAAGACTTATTTTCAAGACAACTTCATGCTGTCGTTGAACAACTTGACGCTGAAGATCCGTCGCTGCACGGCGTCGTTGCGGACGCATTCCATATGAGCTTCAAGGTCTACAAAGGTCGAACGTTTCTCTTAGGGTACAATGACCTGAGTGTTGGCACGCTGTCGAATTGGGCAGACAGGTTGATCGCCTTGATGGAAGCTGGCGACCACATTGCTGCCATCCGGCTCGCGATCGACTACTACGCTGGCAGCGCGAACAACGTGACTATCGGTCTACCTGATGCAGACGATGCGCGACATTCGACAGTCCGAGATCGATTGATGGCTATGATATCTGCCTCCTTGAATTACACGTTTGCTCAGCAAGGTGAGCAACGAGAACAGCGTTTGCAAGAACTGGCAGGTGTCTGCTTCGAGGCTTGTATCGTGATGAAAGAGTTTGACTACCTTTTCAGCGACATCTTCGAGGCTTTTCAAGAATCTGAGGAAGAGTCCGTATTCGTAGCCACTCTCGAGCCATACGTGCTTGGAGGAGAGGTCAAATCGCTACCGCCAGATGTAATAAAGGTGGTGGCAACACATTTCATCGACGAGAACCAGGCGGTGCAGCTTGAAGAACTTCTCTGCAGGCTGGAGCCTCATTCCTTTGACCTCGATGAAATCACAACTTTGTGTCGTCAGCACAATCTGTACGATGCATTGATCTACGTCTGGACGCAGGCTTTGCGCGATTATGTGACACCCCTGATCGACCTTCTTCACCTTGTGAAGCTGCTTCAGGATGGTGGTTTCGATGCTGAAGACCTTAATAATAACCCTTTCTACGAGTCTGCAGTGAAGGTCTTCCCATATCTAGCATACTCTTTGACCGGCCGGGGATATCCAGGTGGATCATTCATTGAGGACGATGAGGCATATCACGCCAAGACAGCCATTTATGAATACCTATTCTCGGGTACACCAGTCTCGTGGCCTGCCGGCAGTAAGAAGGTCTTCAGAACCGCAACACAGGCAGAAGATGAGCCGGCCTTTCCCTATCTCGACTTACTGCTTCACTTCGACGCCGGGAGCTTCATGAGCATGCTCAATGAAGCTTTTGAAGACTCGTTCCTGAATGAAGCCGAGGAGGGAAATGGCATAAACGGCACCGCGCTCGTCAATGGTCTAGCCGGAAGGAAGAAAAGCAGGCAGCAAGTCATCGAGATTATGCTGGATGTGATGAGACAGGGCGACTTTGAGCCTGAAGAGATCGTCTATCTTGACATGTTCGTTTCACGAAGTCTTCCCAAGTATCCTGGCCAGCTGATATTCAAAGGCACACTACTGAACAATGTGCTGCAAAGGTTGTGTCGACCGCCTCTTGAGACGCTGAGGGAAGACTGCCAGCTTAGCGTCGAATATCTTCTCTCAGCATACCATCCCTCCAATACCCCAGACTTGATCGATGCACTCAAGACTGCGAAATTTTTCAGAGTGCTTAAGTCTGTGTATCGCGGAGAGAAGCTGTTTCCAGAACTGCTACAGCTATACTTCGAGGATCCAGATGATAAGCAAGATGTCTTCGACTGTATCACATTTTGCTTACGGCAAACCACGAACCTCAACAAGAAGCAGATCAAGGACATCAAAGGGGTCATATCTCGACATATACAGGACTTAGTCGATATCGACACTGTCCTCACATCACGGACTCTAGCCACGGCATGCGTGGACTTGCTCCAGCTGAGCATAGAGGCAATTGCGGACTCTCATCAGCAATTCGTTTACCTCAGAGCACTTCTTGAACCGGCATTACTACGAGATCGCAAGCTCAGTACGTCTCCGCTATCAAGCGAGCAGCAGTCAGCACTCACGGAGCAGTATGTGCAGCTCATGTGTAGGCACGATCCGACCCATGTTGCCGACTACATCAAAGTCTTGCCATCAAACGACTTACGTCTAGAGAAGGTGCTGCCTGCAATGGAACAAAGTGGCGTGATTGATGCTGCTGTTGCACTTCTCGCCAGAGACGGGCTTGCCAGAGATGCCATGGACCGACTTGAAACTCACATGCAGAGCCTGCAACGTGCGCTCAGCGGACTCATCGAAGCGGCGACGTCTGATTCGAATGTCACAGCTTCTCAGCAGACTTCAGATGATCTTGTTGAAGACTTGGAAAAGTACAGTAAAGTCGGCTTGTGGCTGTGTCAAGGCCTGACTGCTACAGCAGAGAGGAAGCCGCGCCCGCGCACCAATCTCGCTTGGGATATCAGTGAGGATGACTTGGATCTGGATGAATACTTGTGGTTGAACCTTGTTGACATTGTTGTACAAGTGACGCAAAATGTCGGGGCAGCTCTTCAGCATTACCAGAGATATCCTAATGCGCATGACGAGGACTCTTTCGACACAGACAAATTGGCGGCTGCTTTGCGCGCGAATGTACAGCAGACGTTTACGACACTTCTCGCATCCACAGCAACGCCCAATCTTCGAGCGAAGCAAAACGATGCGCCAGAATCTCGGCAAGAAGCTGACCATATGAGCTTTTTGCGCATCCTACGAGCATTCCTCACACGCGCAGCCAAGACCGCACCATCTTTGGGAGACCTTCGCGCTGTACTACAGGACATCTTCTCCGCCTACACTTTCGAGCAAGGAATCTTATCCCTCGCCAACGAGCTCCTCAACGCAGACACCTTCACAGATGTACGCGGAGCCAACGAACTTCGACAACGCGGATGGCGCCCACGCTCACAGGTATGCGAGCGCTGCAAACGTCGAGCGTGGGGTACAGGTACTGGGGAAGTAGTCTGGGACGAATGGATGCACAAAGAGCAAGAACGTGAAAACGAAAGGACGAGAAAGTCTCTCGAACGAAGTGGTGGTGAAGAGGCCAGACGCAGAAGTAAAGGCAAGATGTCCATACCTTCTACGCCTGCTGCTGTGAGTGCAGATAATGGGGATGAAGTCAAACGTTTGGCATTGGTGGTGTTTGCTTGTCGGCATGTTTATCATCGCGTTTGCATCGATGAGGAGTTTAGAGAAGGGAGACCGATGAGGAGTATGTATAGATGTCCTGTATGTACAGAGGCAGCTGAAGAGCAGAAATGAGCAAAGATGGGTTTGAGCGTGATGAGTGACTTGGCTTGAAGGATCAGGGTCGCCTGCAGCACCTGCATTGCGGCTGAGAATACCCGGATTACTTGAACTGACTTGGGAGCTTAGCTGAACAGCAGATACAGGATATCGCGGACCATAGGATCCCACTCCCTGCGCCTCACTTCTGGCTGTCAGATCATGTCACAACATTACAGCGCCCAGGACATTCACCAGCTGAGCCGAGGGTACAAAGCAAAAATAATAGGCCAACAACCCACGATATCTCAATCAACCCAGACTCCTATTGTGACGGCAGGACTCCATAATCAAGACATATCTCAGAACCAGATCCTTCAACGTGCTATTCAACGATCAGAGACAATCCAAGGCGAACCCCTAAAATCCTTCCTCGAACGCATATCCCCCATCGGTCTCTCACTAATCAACAAACGCTCCTTCGCCTCCTCCCATCCCAGTCTATCCTACCTCCATCCTGATCATAAAATCCTTTTCGATAATTTCCCCGACCCTTTGACTTGGGATCAACATATGCAGTACTCCAAACAACTAGCCGAAGAAAACGAGAATTATAGATCGGAATTGAAAAGGATTGATAGTGATATTGATGAGGTGCAAGGAAGGGCGACTGTGCACATGGAGATTGAGATAACTGGATTGAGTGGGACGTAGAGGATGTTGGGAGTTAGTAGTATTGAGTGGGACCGAGATGGGGAGTGGATATGGTGGGCGGTAAGGGCGGTGGGGATGAGAGGGACTGAGATTGGAGGGGGTTTTGTTTGAGTGTTGGGCTTGAATTGAGGACATTCGATGAGAGTGGTATGATCATCAACGAAGCTTGAGATCCATAATTCATGCTTCATTCTTCGTGCAAGACCACGGTCTACAGCCTCGGGCTTACAGTAGATCCAGATACCGCTTCTCCACGCTCTGGACTCTGCCATGCGCATGCTCGTCCTGTCTGTCTCCGCCAAGAACCTTCAATGTATGCGCCATACTGATCTCCAATCAGATGCTCGACTTCGACTTCGACTTGGCCTCGTTCCACCGTTGTAATGTGAGCACTTTGGAGTACCATTCATGTCGATTTAGAAAATCCTATTCGCCATCGTCGTTCTCCACCCCCGACTTCCAGCCCTCTGCCTTCGTCCAAGTGCCATAGCCTTGAGCGTCCTCAAGCCCAGCCCACCCAGGTCAAGCTCGTCGAAACCCGCGTTTGCCGCACTCTTAAATTTGATCCGCGTTCGGGAGCTCGAGCGGCTTGATGATCTCCTCGATCATCTTGATTAATTGATGTCGTGACACATCCGAAGGCCATTCTGCAGTGTCTGGAGCCTCAGAGCCGTCACCCACAATGCAAATTATATAGCCAGATCTCGGAATGCTTCAACTTCGGTAGATCAGGCTGCAGTTCCGAGACCCAGGCGATATGATGTCTAAGGTCAGTGACAGCTTCGCAGTCGTCATGACTACAGAGCTCAGGCCCCCCGAACGTGTAAAGAGCAATGAGGTGGAAGCTCGCGGTTGTGAAGGACGTCAGAAAACCCGTCCTGGGCAGTCCTACAAAGTCAGGCACGTAATTGTTGCCTCTCGACTGCCAGAACCGTCGCGACTGTCGAGGGTTATGTTGCGGGCCACAGATTCGCTATGCTCTTTTCCAAACTGACGATCGACTAGGAGCAAAGACGTGCAAGGACCATCATTGATGGAGAGCTCGATGGAGTGCTTCTTGGCGATTAGGCCGTCCTTCCCAAGTTTCGCATCGACTTCGTCGCGCATCTCCCGCGGCATATCGATGAAACGGCATGGCTGTTCTTCAGTCCAGGTTGGCTCATTGTTGACAAGATGCGGAGCTGACGACTGAACATTGTCGAGGGCGTCGGCGTTTTGAGGCGTTGCCATCGAGGCAACACTCGCGTTTGGCTTTTTGGCTAAAGGTGAGTTGTGCTTTGAAGCGTCTTCTGGCTCGGCGATTGGTAAAGTCGATTTCGAGGCCAAGGTATTGAAGTGATGGGTAGAAAGAAAATCGAGGTTTAGAAGAAGCTTGCATCAAGGCAAGAGCGTCTCGGTCACGTCATAGCAAACGTATTTTCATGTGAATGTTGAGTTTCCGGACCCACTCCAGCCTATTCGAAGTGATGCTGGCAAGTCCTAGATTCCATTCCATACCTATGCTTCATCTGCGTTTGCATCCAGTCTCCTCAAGTATTAGCAATCCATCTTCAGTGGGTGGGAAGGGGTTTGGGGGTCTATTTAAAGCATTATCATTTGGTGTACGTGTCAATGGGCTGTCGAGGCGATGTGCTACGCCTCTGCTCCAGATCAGTGCGGGTTCTAGTCAAGGTTCCTATGACCTTTCCTCAATACTGGCTTTCTACTTCGGCCACAGGGCATCGCAAGCCTCGAGCATGAGACAAATGTTCGGCATCAGGCTCTGTGAGCTTCCTCAAGCATTTCCTTCGCTCTCCTCGTTCGGCACGCCTGCCTTCCAACCTTCTTCCTGAGTCCAGCTGCCGTATGGCTTGGCATGGCGCACATCTCTCTGCCAGTCCCACTCCTTGCCTCTGTTCTCTGATGCCACGACACCAACATCAACAGCAAGACTCGGCTGGCCTGCACGTTCGACTAGGCTCTCGAGCGAGAGCTTGACGGTATGATTGATGAAGCTGGCAGGCCATTGGACGCTTTTGACCTTTGCCTCAGCTTTGACCAGGAGACAGAGTAGCATTGAGATATGGATTTGCTTCAGATGGCTGCTTTGCGGTGCCAGCGTCCTGATCCATGATGCATGCCGCTTGAGATCGTTGCTGAGAGTACATCCCCTGTTGTGATCGATGTCGGGAGAGAGGCAGATTGCGAGCAGCCTGAATGATGCAGTTGCAGTAAGTTTTGCTGCTTGACAGAGTCTTACAGTCGCCTGGGGCTTCAATTGCAGCGGCACATCAACCTTACCGCGATCAAGCACCACCAGCTTGGCGCTGCGTTTGATGGATTCGGTGTACTCCTTTCGGAATTGACGGCTGACGAGAAGCAGGGACAATCGAGGCCCGCGTTCGATGGATACCTGTATTGTCTGTGTCTCGGCAACGATGGCGTCCGTCGCGAGGCTTTCATAGACGCTGTCACGCATTTCGCGCGGCATGTCCATGAATCGAAATGTCTTCTGTCGCATCCGAGCCAGGTAGGTGGCCTTGATCTTTTGGACTTGCTTCTGCTTTTCAAACTGTTCAGCAAACTGTGCAAGCTTCAGCTCCGTGGTCCGCTTCTCTTGATCGCTTCGCGCAGCTTCTACCGCCTTCATCCTCTGCGCTTCTCTGTACATGTGCTGATGGCGCGCAAGGGTCATTCGCCGACCACTGCAATTCTTTAAGAGTCCTGGATGGACCTTGAGTCTGGCGGCTTGAACCGATTTCATCAGCTCCGAGGCAAAGACGACCATCGAATCCTCCTCGCGAGTCTGATCTGCTTCGCGACAAGCATTTGCGGAGGCTTTGCGTTTGGCGGTACCCGTCTCCATCTCGTCCGACGCTCTCGTGTTTTCCTTTGCTGGCGAGAGCTTGACGAATCTGGCCGAATCTGGCGTGGAAGGCGATGCCCAGCAAGCAGCAATTTGAAATTGGCTCGAATTTCTGCCAACAGCATGCTTCTTCAGATCACGTCATTCCAAACGGTTTTGCATGTGAAACTCACAACATCGCCCGTGTCTCACTTATTCTTGGTTAGACATCGCTCCTCAGCACACTGATCTCAGGTGCTGAAGCATCAGCCTTCCTGCGATTCTCATGCTTCCCAGAGTCATAATCGGCATCATATTCGGCAATTTCGACCTTCACTATAGAACGTCGTGAGAGCAAGGCCCAGTAGGAAAGGATACGAGGCTATTTAGAGCCAATATCGAAGGCGAAGCGAGCGTCTTGAGGAGACGTCTCAAGGCGCATTCGAGCCGTTCGTGGGCCCTTCAGATCCTCCTATCCACCCACGCTCTCTCGTCCACGTCCCAAACCCATCAGCGAACTCAACTTGATGATATCTGGCCTGATATACCCGCAAATTCTCCGGCCTAACATGACAGAACACCTTGATCTTCTCAATCGGAACTCCCAAATCGAGCACATCCCTTGCCAACTTCCCGAGCTCTTCACAACTCTCTCTCAATACATCAGAATCTCCAGGCCACTTCTGGCCCTTATGCATGACATTCTTCCACCCCGCGGAAAACGAAACGAGGACTGAGATCTCGACTCTCTGGACATCTACCAGCTGCGGAGCCAAGTCAGTGAGCCAGGCGCGATGGCTTTGAATATCATCGAGAATGTTACATTCTTCTGTACCAATATCGTCGCAGCAACAGATTGCCATGAGCTTGAACTCCGCCGAACCGATATGTTTGAATGAGACATCGGGAGGTAGGTCGAGCTTTCTGGGAACGCGGTCGCCGCAGTCTTCTCCGATGAGCTTCGACCGCCGGATGGTCGATTCGATGTACTCATTCGAGAATTCGGGGCCGACGTTGAGCATTGCGTACACGGGTGCGTCTTGCACGGCAATATACATCGCATTGTATTCTTTGACCTTGAGAAGCACCTTTTCTCTGTGCACGAGGTGTTCGTATATTATATCGCGTAGCTCGCGAGGGAGGTCCTTGAAGCGAAAGGGCTGTGAAGGATAGTGTGTGTCGTTGCTCGCGATCCATAGTTGTGCCATTACTTCATCCAAGGTCATCTGGCGTGCTGGTGCTGGTTCAAGTATTGTGCTCTGAGTTGCCACATCCATGGTGGAGTGG
Source organism: Pseudocercospora musae (assembly GCA_001578225.1). Taxonomy (NCBI): domain Eukaryota; kingdom Fungi; phylum Ascomycota; class Dothideomycetes; order Mycosphaerellales; family Mycosphaerellaceae; genus Pseudocercospora; species Pseudocercospora musae. The sequence goes on from LFZO01000095.1 coordinate 25,707, forward strand.
AAAGATTCCATCGCTGGTTGGGGCTCCCTTTGTACATCGATTTTCCTATGTGCATTCCACCACATCGTGAAGCCGCGACTGATACAACAAAAAACACACATCGTGAATCCGAATTCTGGTGTCTGTGTGCGAGTGCGCAGAATTTTGATCGTTCATGGTATAGAGATAGTGATTCGCTAGAGATGATCAGACGTTTAGGAGGATAAGCTTGATTTCGAAGATTTCAGGCGAGCTTGTGCGGTGAGAAATCTGGCCTGATGTGCGAGGAACCTTTTCCCTAGTAGATTGTATATCAGCGATTTCGTATATCATCTCACATCCGCATCATCTATATCTTCGCCTTCGAGGCTTCTTTCATTATCTCTTGGGTTAATACTTCGCCTTCTTTCTTGATGGAATTTAGTCGTCCAATGCTCATTAATTTCGCAATCATGTCCTCGTCACCAAAATGACTGTTGTGCTCATACTCCGGCTCCTCTCCATAAGCTACTCTTGCGGCATCCACGAGTATTCGAGCAGTCATGCCAAACACCCGATATCGGGGCTGCTCGAGAGGCTTCGTGGTATTTGTGTAGAACGATCGGGGAAGAGGAGGCTGAAGCGTCGATCGACTCTGCTTTGATGACGCCGGATCTTTGCCGGGCGAGGAAGAGGTCGGCTTCGGAGGGCTACTGCTGCTTTTCGATTGGGAAACTTCCTGCGGCGATCGAGGTTCGGCATAGGAGGGAGGTTTCCTCGCCAGGAACACTGTTCCTCTAGGCACAGGAACGAAGAACTGATGCATTCGCCATGCGCTCTCGTGCCAACTGTGCCAGCTGCCTTTATACCATTCTCCTGGAATCTTCTCTCGTGTCTGCTGGTCCATATCCTTTTCAAAGAGGAAATTTTGGAAGGGTGCAGTGAACACCGCCGCAACCTCTCTTGCATCGAGCTTCGGCAGAATATCGCGAGCAGCATCAGGTTTTTGGTTCTTGTCTGAGGGAGCCGGAGTCTTGAGGTAGGCTACGCATGGCCGTACTCCAAGCTCGGTCATTGCTAGATTTGCTGGCAGCTCCGTGAGGTGCTCGACACTGTAGCCAGGAGGCAGTTGATGATCGCTCATGGGCAACCCGATCTCTTCGAAAGCCTCCCTTCGAGCGACCTTGAATGGCGTTTCTTGGAGCGTATCCGACTTGCCGCCTGGGAGGGCAGCTTGTCCGGCATCTTTATATTATCAGCGACGTACGCTAGCTGGCAGCTCACTCATTCTCACAGTTCTTAAGGCCCGACGATCTGATCGTCAATACCACTCTCAGGTCTCCGCTTTTGTCAGCAAAGAGCAGGATCAGAACTGCTGCCCTTCGCGTGAGAGGACATCGATACCAATTCGTCGGCGGCGCGACGAAGCATCTTAGGTTGGCTAACGCCTTCTAGAGTGATGTTAGTCGAGAGAATAGCAGAGTCCACACCGAGCCTTGCCTTGGACGCGGGCGACAGAGAAGCCATACTGCCGCCATTGTATGGAGGGTCTGGCGGAACTACATCGAGATGTATCTGACTGATCAGAGTGCGGGTAGTGCTGTTGGAGCGCTGCGCGTGCCGAGGTCCTTTTCTGGGTGCAGATCATCCTGGAGACCGGGTTCTGGCGGCATTGGCATTGATTACTCGACAGGTCCATATATTGTACTCTGTGTTGCTTCATTATACTGCATTGCCATAGCCTATGAATATCAGAAATCATTCTAGGTGCAGATAAGCCCCGCAAATGCTCGATTAGAAATCGCATAGGACTGTCAGTAGCCCTGGCTCGATCTGCATGTATTATCCATATTAATCTCTCGGCTTGAGGACTTCTCGCAGTGAAATGCCTTCATGATTTAAAGAAGCATCAAGATATAGCTTTGAAGCTCCATGAACGCCCAAAATGCCTACGCCAGTGACTCTGCGTCTTAGTACTGGCTCCGACCAACGCCATGCTTGAAGACTCGCTTTTCACATCAATCTAATGGATCTGCTCTCTGGCCAGAATCTCATCCCCTCGCCCGAAGTTTGGTTCCCTTTCATGTGTCATTACGTACGGCCGTCCTCTTGCATCGGCACTCGAGGAAGCCTGCTTCGTCTGGCTCGGGACCTCGCTTTGCTATACACTGGGGTCGTGGTAAAGGAAGTTGATGTCTCGAGGCCGCTGCCTATTCGACTTGACAAATTCTGCGTCTCCAGGCGGTCCTGTCCGCTGTCAGTATGCCTGTCTGATACGGATGTCGGTGCGGCACTCACGCTCATTCTTGGTGTTGCTCGCAAGCATACTCTGTATGCTGATGCAGATTGACTCGACGTTATGTACTGGACTCCAGCCCTGGGAGTCCAGCAAGTCAAGACATATTATGCCATTGCTGTAGATGTGTGGATGCATTGGTATTCTCCGCGGCGGATCGCTCAAGGTGATGAATGTTACCTCCGGCGCTTCGATGGGATAGTTTGGCGAGAACTGGAATCGCAGTCTGTACTTCTCCTCTGAGTTGTACAGCGGGTTCTCCGGCACTACCACATCCATGTGCCATTCCTTCAAATCTGGCGTAGATACTATGGAGATACCCGGCGGCAGTGCAGGGCCTTGCAACTTTGCAAGCTCCTTCTGCAAGCGCTTACTCGCCATTCCTGCCATGTCGAAGTCTCTCGAATATCGCTTGAAGGGAGGTCTGCGGTGTCGAGGTTAGGGTCGGAATCGAGGAAGGCGTTGTCAGGATCAAGACGCAACGAGGTATGGTGTCACAATTTGTGCAGATTGCTCGTTGCGGCGGGTTGCGATGAGCACAGCGGTAATTGCTGAGCACAGGGCGATGACTTGCCTTGTCAATGCACTGGACGAGGCTCAAAGCGATAGTCTATGCGTAACATTCATTGCATCCAGAAGCGCAGCTCGCGGTTCCAAGAATAATCTAGCGCGGGGACGCACGTGGCGGTGCCGATGGGACGTTTCCCTTTGTGAAGTTTGTTTGCGAGAGTGTTTGTAGCGATGATGAACTCGTCCGATGGCAATATGGGAAGGCTGATCCGGACAGTGGAGGTGTAGGTGGATGCCAGGGACAAACATTGAATAGAACATGGGCGCAGACTCAGCCCCGCGGTAGTTCTAGCCTGAGCCTGAGCCTGAGCCTGAGCTGGAGGCGTGTCGTGTGAACGAACGCCAGTAGAGTAAGTCTCCTAGCGAGCGAGCACTTCTGATTCAGCTCAGCCCAGCTCAATTGCACCTGCCTCGCCTCGCATTCTGGACACTTTGCCTGCGCCAGACCTCCTCTCGCTCTCCCACGCACTCAATACCAGTCACCCTCAACATTCACTTGCCCTGTGTCTGCGATCCACACCGTCGACCCCGCGACTGCCCCGAAACACACCCCAAGCAAGAAGAGAAGGTGCGGTGGTGCCTGGTGCGCACGCACGAAAACACAACCAGAGCAACCGCGCAGAAGAGCCTGCCTGAGAAAGAGTCATGTCTTGTATGTACTACCTGTCCTTCGAGCTGACACATCTTCCTGCTGTATTTCACTCCACACTCTCTCTATACTCCGGCCTGAGCACATTGAGCTGTCTCGCTTCCAATCTTAAGAGCATTGATACACCTATATACCCCTTGTTCCTGGCACGCCGCGTTTCACCTGTCGTCATATCCTACAACAAATATCCAACACGCTGTCCCAGCAGCCTGGTCTGTCAATCGCACATTACAATGAAGGCCCTCAGGAGAGCGGTACCGTTGAAGCCAGAGCTAACTGTTAGAACTGCAGTCCAAGGCATGTTGAACAAGCTGCACGGCCAGCCCGACAGCTATGACAAGAAGAACAAGTATAAGATGGGCCGCACGCTGGGCGCTGGCACCTATGGTATTGTCAAGGAGGCCGATGGACCCACAGGCAAGGTCGCAGTCAAGATTATTCTGAAGAAGAACGTCAAGGGCAATGATCAGATGGTATACGACGAGCTGGAGATGCTGCAGACATTGCGGCATCCACATATTGTCAAGTTTGTGGACTGGTTCGAATCGCGCGACAAATACTACATCGTCACCCAGCTGGCTACTGGCGGTGAGCTTTTCGACCGCATCTGCGACAAGGGCAAATTCACAGAGAAAGACGCATCGGCGACGATAAGGCAAGTTTTGGAAGCTGTCGACTATCTTCACTCCAAAGATGTTGTTCACCGCGACCTGAAGCCCGAAAACCTGCTATACCTCACCCGCGAACCGAATTCAGATCTCGTGCTTGCAGACTTTGGAATCGCAAAGCATCTCGACAGTCCCGAAGGCGTTCTCAAGACTATGGCGGGTTCTTTTGGATATGCTGCGCCAGAGGTCATGTTGAAGCGTGGTCATAGTAAACCCGTCGACTGTTGGTCTCTTGGCGTAATCACTTACACACTTCTCTGCGGCTACTCTCCTTTCCGATCGGAATCGCTACAAGATCTCATTGAAGAGACCAAGAACGGCAAGGTTATTTTCCACGACCGATATTGGAAGGACGTTTCGAAGGAGGCCAAGGACTTCATTAAATCGTTGCTCAAACCCGACCCTCATCAGAGAGCCACGACTGCGCAAGCGCTCAGAGATCCTTGGATAGCAGGCAAGGGTGCTACAGACCACGATCTCCTTCCAGAAGTCAAGGCATATCTGGCTCGTGCCAAGCTCCGAAAAGGTATCGAACTCGTCAAGCTCGCAAATCGCATCGAGGCGCTCAAGATGCAAGAAGATGAGGAAGAGCATGTACCGCAAGAGGCAGACGTACCAGCTGACGCACTCGCGGCGGCCGATCAAGCCACACGAGGACGTGAAGGTAGCAGCGCAAGTCTCAAGGTGCCTGGAGGTGAGCCAACGCGGAAGAGGAGTCTATCCAAGCTGGCGAAGAGTGCAATTTTCAGAGAGGTAAGTCAACCCCATCATTCCCCTCAGGCACCAGATACTGATTGCATGCAGGTCGTATTAGCAAAAGTTCGAGAAATGAAAGCAGAAGAGGAAAAAGCGAAGACCGTGGGCACAAGCTCAACCACGAGCAGCAAGTGAGGAAGATCAGTAATCGGCCCCGCGATTTGAAAGTACGGTTGACTACAGAATTGCTTTTGAGGCGGCGCAATTGGTGCATACGGGCTGATACCTGGATCAGCTCTCCTACGCGAGTGAATATAAGCTTATTACTTAGAGAGATACCGTCAAAGTTGACATCGATTGGAAACGAGCATTGTCACATATTAAGTTCTGGTGACTATCTCATGATCATCCCAATATCATCATCCTCTTCCAAATTGCAGCTATGCCCTTCGTCACCCTCTCAGCTCAGACGCCTCTTCACCTCCACCTCTACTTCGTCCTATTCACATACGCCATGCCAAACTGCACCAATCCAATACTAGCCAACACACTCAGTCCCGTTGGAAGCGGTTTGAAACCACCCTTTATCGCCCTAGGGACGCTCGATCCCGCGAGAATCACTGAGGCTAGCAGTGCCAGTTCCACTCCATAGGAAGCTTTATTTTGTAGTCGGTAGCCTCCGAGGAGGTATAGAGCGCCGACTGTGCAGCCTGCTACTACGGAGGGGACGGAGCCGGTGCGGACGTAGCCTGTGATTCCGCCGCCTGAGGTGAGAAGGCCGAGGATTATGGCTGTTGTGCTGAGGGACTATGAGATGGTCCGTTAGTGAGGTGGTTTGGAGAGTGTAAATGGAGGGTTACGTACCATGATGCGTTTTTGGGGTTGGGGTTGACGGCTTGTTGTGGACATCTAATTGATTTGAGGGGTCGCGAGGGTGGTTTCTGGGTAGTGTATTGTAGAATGAATGGTTCTACGCATGTAGCTTACCTCTACGATCTCCCAAATGGCGAGATACCTCGGAGCACGCACACAGCTAAGTCCGGAGTAGGTAGGGCACAGCTTGCCGAACTCCGGCGCGTCCCTGGAAGTAAAGTGAAGTCAAGCCAGCTGGAGCTCTCATCATACTAGCATTGATCCAGAAATCAACCACCAACACTCGTTCAACATCACCACTCTACCACCAAAATCACACCACCGATAATGCCACCACGTAAACCCACCTCACCCTCTGCCTCACATCCCGCGAGCGCAGTCAAAACTCCTCAAACCACAACACGCGCAACCCAACCCAAAACCACTTCCCGCACCTCGACTACAACTCCATCAATCAAAAACGCCCAAGATGCCCAACAAATCGCCCTAGGAGTCTGGAACAACTACCTCAACCACACACCACAAAGAGTAAAACTCATAGATTTCTTCATGGCTTTCCTCATCCTTGTCGGAGTGTTGCAATTTGCATATTGCGTTTTGGCAGGAAACTATGTGAGTAGAAACACACCTCGGAAAGAAGGAGGAGGAGGAGGAACATCTCGCTAACCCTCGATACTTCTTCTAGCCATTCAATGCCTTCCTCTCAGGTTTCAGCGCAACGGTAGGACAATTTGTTCTTACGGCATCTCTAAGGATTCAGACGAATCCGGAGAATAAGAGGGAATTCGAAAAGATTTCACATGAGAGGTATGCACGAACCATCAATGAGCTTTGGGGTAGCATAAAGGGCGATAATGATTCGTGGGTTTCGCTGACATGGCATAGAGCATTCGCGGACTTCGTTTTCGGAAGCATGATATTGCATTTCTTCTGCGTCAACTTTATCAACTAAAAATGGACACGAGGGGCCTGAGTTGGGACATGAAGCATAAGGCTCGAGAAGAGACAGATGAGCACAGTGGTACGATCCGGGCATGAAAACACCGGCTGAGACTCTGATGCGTTCACAAGCTTTGAGGAACCGCATCACCACAACACCACGACAGCTAGTTACAAAAGCAGGCCGATAATGTAGCTTGGCTGGATACGAAAGAAAGCATCTAGACGACTGATCTGGCGGTCAAGTTTATACACACTTATCGACCGATATGCTAGCATGAGGGTTCAGCGCTCATATCAAATTGCATGCTACACATGCTCTTCTCCCATGATCACTTTCTATGCTTGTATCATCACTGGCAGTAATATCATCAATTGCAACTTCCCTTTGCATCTCTAATACATGCATTTTGTGCCATTTCCGGCGTTCCGAGTCCTTCTTTTTGCTAATGTGAGGAAACATCGCTTTGAGAACTTCTCTCATCAAGTCAGGCGTGAACCAAGACCTGTTGCTCCATGACATTAGCATGGCTGTACACTAAGGAGGTCTGCCTTACGCAGAAGCTCCAGAGATGTAGAACCACTTGTCAATAGATGGGTCAATTGGTGCTGGCGCCTTCTCCTCGTGAGCTGGGATATTCAGTTTGGATGGGTCGACACGGTCCTGGCTGTGTGGGACGGAGACGTTGGTGCTGCATGAATTGTCAATTTTGAAAACCTCACAATCTCACTCCGACATCGGCCACTTACAGGTTGATTTCTCCCTTTGGAGTCTTTCCGGTGATGAGCTTCTCCCAAGCCTCAGCGCACTCACGAACGATGTCCATGGCGTATTTCCGGTTCTTGCACTCGCCAGAGAAGGCGAACTGGTTCTCTGGCTTGCCATCTGGGATCTTGTAGATGCGGAACCACTCATTCGTAGCGCGGAGAAGGCCTGGAAGATGGCGCTCGACATCCTCAATATCGTTAAGCTTGGGTGCGAGCGGGTCGTTCACGTCAATGACGATGATCTTCCAGTCGGTCTCGCCCTCGTCGAGGAGAGCCATGACACCGAGGACCTTGACCTGCTTGATCTCACCTGGCTTGGCAACCAGTTCGCCAATCTCGCAGACATCGAGCGGGTCGTTGTCACCCTTTTGCTTGGTCTCTGGGTGAGTGACATTTGGGTCTTCCCAAGTCTGTGGGAATGCGCCGTAGTTCCAGAGGTAGCCCTTGTGTGGGAAGCAGTTGCGAACGAATCGCAGCTTGCCCTTCTTGGTGTCTTGCTTGATTGGGTTGAGCTCCTCATCCTTGGAGATCTGTCATGGCCGTCATGTCAGCCATGCCATCGAAGAGACTCAATGCCATCTCGGAGTGGCGGTGAAGGGGGTATCATTATCTCTTCACTCACCTCTTGCTTGGCATTGGTCCAGCGTGGGATTTCAACGACCATGTTCAGGATGGTCTGCTGCTCGTTGGCATACAGAGGGATATCGTGGAATGGCGAGACCTGTAGAACGCAAGACTTAGTGCCATTTTCTACGATCAACCGTGTTTCAAAGTGCATAGCCAATCCACGAAGCCTGCATAGCTGGAAGCAGATGCCCCCAGGCGTCAAGAGAGACTGTGGCCCATCCAGCAGTGCAGACAATTTCCAGACTACAATGCATGCCAGATCTCTCACTTACAGGAACGCCATTCTTCTCAATGTAGATTCTGTGCTCAAGAGTGTGTGGTGCTCCAACTTTGCGAGGAGTGTAGACGGCAGCGGCCTTTGGATCGAACCCGCCGCGGGAAGGAAGTGAAGTCTGTGCCATGGTTGCAGTACTGTATGAATTGGCAGAAGATGTATGTGACGATGAAAGGTGGTCGTGCAGCTGTCGAGACCGACTGTTCGCCTGGATAATTTTGTTGACGTTTCCAGCCCCACTACCAGGTCCCGCCGCAGACATTACTCGTGCCGAAAACCAGCGGGACGTTACACCTTCCGATGTAGGCCAGCTCCCTCTCACAAATGGTCCGGATGGTCCTGGCAGGCTCGACAGGCGAGTGGCAGTGGCGCGTTTCAACACGCTCGTTAGATTGGGAGCGGTGGGAAGGCGAGACGGATTCATGCATGCAAGCTTGAAGATGCAAATGGCAATAATATGGAAAGGATGCTGCCGGCAGCGATGCAGTGGACCGAGGGTGATGGGAGAGGTGTCTCTTTTTCGGACTGGTCTCGGGCGGCTCCCCCCACGGAGCACCGTTTGAGATCATATGAACATCACATAAAGTGAAAAGGCCGTATACTGACAGGAAATCTTGGTCAAGTATATTTGCCGTCCTTTGCAAGGGTATCTCGTCAAGATCTGAATATCAATACAATATGTTTGGCCTCCAAAAAGCCGCAAAGTCATTGGACGCTTCTTCTTCAACTGCTCCTTCATCATTTTCATAGGCAAAAGTGACAGGGACCATCGCGGAATTCTCATTCCAAGACGGTCGTGCAACGGGATTCTCTCCGATTCCCGCTTTGTAGGCCGCGTCGTCAACGTGAGACAAGGGTTCTTCAGGTGCAGCATCGTATAAGTCTGGACCCGGTTCGAAAGCCAGACTTCTCACCAAGTCTTCCGCATGATAGGCATTTGCATGGATTTTTCTAGTGTTCAGGACATGAAACTGGGTTGCCGGCAAGAGGTCCAGCATGTCATCCTCGGCAAGCGATCTTGTCAATGTCCTGGTTGATGCTTGCCCTGTTGCTGCAGGTGAAGGTTGCCACGAAGCCAAGGGTTGGGTTTGATTTATGTTGGCCGAAACAGGTCGAAGGCCGGGTCTCTGACGCGGAGGCAGCGACCTTGTTTCTGCTAGACTGAAGCCTCTGTGACGAGCTGGTATACGGGTGGATCGAATGACTGGTTGATCTTGGCACTCCAGTCCTACGACCCAGGGAGCACGGAGAGCATTCGGTGGCTCATCTGGTAATTCAGCTCCGTTTCTCTGGCCAACACCCTCCAGATCATTAAGCTCCGACTCGGGACGATACTTTGGCTTGGCAATTTCATAAGAATTGTTGATGGCTTTTAGCGCGCTGCGCAGGATGTCACTGGAAGGAGTAGCTGCCCTGTGATACTCGTTCTCCTTTTCGGCGATCACTGGGCCCTTCCTCCGATAGATTTGCGTGGAAGACGAACGGCGGCCCATTGGGCTCGGTTGTCGCAACTTCAGTATATCGGAAGTATGGTAGCGGTCGGAGGCAGGATGTGAGCCGGGATTGGTGTATCGTCGTCTCGGAGCTGCGCTATCAGCCACAGGCAGAGGTTGAGACGACTCGAAGGCACTAGATCTTCGTTGATGTCTACCATGGACGGGCTCAAGACATGCCCGCTGCTGAGATTGGCTTGTGTGAGTATGCGGTGCGTCTGCAAGCGTTTTCCTGTGGCCTTTGCACTCCGCTTTGCCTTCATGCTGAGGGGGACGGGATTCCGATCGTCTCTGAGCAGCTTTTGGCTGCGGTGGAATCGACTCTGACCAGGTGTAGTATGTCTTGCTGGTGGCATGGGCTACGCTAGGTCCAGGAGGCGGACCTCTACTTCCAAATCCTAGGAAAGATGCTTCAGCCGGCGGCACTACATCAGCAACATGAATTGATCGCTCTTGTGGTCGACCGGACGCCGAGTCTTTCGTACCAGCAATGCGCGATGCACCCTTTCCACCTTGCTCTGCAACTCCCGGTCGTTTGAAATACGCAGAAATTTCTTCATCACGAATGTCCTTGCGGCTCTTTTTGGCTGGCTTCTTTGCTTCGCCCCGTGGCAGCTCGTCTTGATGTTCTCTTGGCCTCTGCAAGAACTTCATTTCGTTAAAGACAAGATCAGGCACTATGCTCTCGTCAGATTAAGGGGGGTTGATTCCATGGCACTGAGAGCTATACTCACATCCCGCACCATTGGCCGCCATCGGCGCAGAGGCACGACCATGCTTGAAGATGCCCCCGTTCGCTCCAGGTCGTAGCTTGAGATGGTCTTAGCACACGGCCTCGAGTATCTCCCGAATGCGAGACTCACTGTGAGACGTTCGTTCTTCGGACCATGGTTCAATTGAAAGCTCTGAATCAGTCCAACCGTGCGCGCACCATCGCCGCTGCGGTGACTCTTGCGACGCTTCGGTCTGTCCTTCTTCTCCCGATGCTTGCGTGACTTCTTGATGTTAGGGTCATAGCGGTCAGGCCTTGTTTTATGCCGTGCGCGCCTTTCGTAGGACTTGACTGGAAGCCGATCACGGGCCGAAACACTGGCATCCCGAGAGTGTGTGGAATCACTGGTACTGCGCGAACTGTCCGTGTCGTCGTCTGCAAGCCGGACGTGATCGGAGCTAGAGGAATGTGAAGCTGTCTGATTCCGCTTCAGACGAGCCTTTCCCTGGGCTGCTCTGGGGAGCTGGCTCGATGCGCGCTTTCTCTTGGGCCGATGCTTGGTCGGTAGGTTCTGAATGTTCGCGCTTTGCTGCGGCTTGGAAAACTCAGGGAAGCCTGGGTGGTCATGTTCGTCTGGTGGTTCCCTGTCGGCTGTGTTCTGCAGCCACTCTCTGATATCCATCGGCAAGGGATCATTGGGTACATGCAGAAGAAATGGCCAGGATGCCGGGAAAGAATGCTACAGTAGTGTGTGGTATTGCCACAACCTGTCGTCGTCTATCGCTGGTGCGACGACAGTGACGTGCAGCAGTCAGAATCTCACCGACGTTTTGGACCAGCTTGCTCGGTCGCACAAGTGCTAGAAGGCATGAGTGCGTCACACAGGATCAGCGATGGAGCGAGAGAAGTCACCTGCGGGAGGGATGCTGGGAAGGAACTCAGGTGGGAAGGCACGATATAGCGGCTGCACCTACCCTACACACGCATTGTTGCAAGAAGAGCGCAAACATCCTTGCGTGCTTCGTACACTTTCAGGAGATACTCTTTAATAAGCGCGGACGTGTATAGTCTCGGCATGTTGCACACTGCACAGGAAGCCGGCTCAAGGCAGCGCATTCACAGGGCCCTCGTTGGGAGATCGCGGTCTTCCATACAACCCTGTCGAGGCTTCGATCCTTCGTGTCGCAGACATTATATTGGGCGCGATATGCCGGGGAACCTTTGCAATGCTTGATGTCATCGCTGATGGCTGATGCTGAGCTCTTGCTGCCCGACGCAATGCGAGACTCGCCAACCTCGAGCCGACTTCAGGGATGCCTCGACGCACACTTGGAGCACATTCTGCACTCACGCACTTCCTAAGGCATACGTCCGGCGACGGGAAGCATGATTGAGAGCCGCGATGGCGTTAGTGTCGGTCTTTGATGTCCCTCGGAGTAGCATGTAGTATGATACAGTCGTGATGAGAAATGGTCGTGGTTGATGGTGCGTGCAGAGTGCAGCGAGCAGAGAAGAAGATTCTTGAGTTTCCTTTTGACTTTCCAAGCCAAAGCTGCGCCGCTTGTGTTTTATTCTATATAGCGAGAAGCCGGAAAGTGTGAACCGAGCCTTGCCTTGCCACCGACAAGCTAGAATGTTTGAAGATTATCCTCTTGGTTGCTGGGCATGATGGCATGGTCCGGAGTGGTGTCCAGATGGCCAGACGCCGTGGCCCGTTGCCCGGCTTCGTCGTGCATGCCGCCTGCCTTAACAAGGTGCCGTGGAGGTGGAGGGAGCCTGGCCGCCTGCTCGACGGCCATTCGCGCAGAGTACTGTATGGCGACTCTATACTTGCACCGCGGTACCAAAACCAAGGGGAGCTCAGCAAAGATTGCATGCCTACGACGCCACCCATGGCTGAATACAGCGTCCTGCCTGTCAGCTACTGCAACGCTACTGTCCGAGCCAGTGACGAGTCGCATTGCACAGCTAGCACGGGACATTGACGAACGAGTTGGAGCAGCGTTCCGCGAAATTCGAGCGCTGCACTGCCTATCACTGGTCTAGAGCTGCGCCTGAGACCGCAGACAACTTGCCCCGCTGACCACTCACGACACACAGGGTAGCTTCGCTTTCTACTTCAGCTGCTCAAGTGCTCACTAGTTATCGACGGGACCGAATGCAGCCCAATCGTAGGCGCATTGGCTGAGTCGATGCCTTGCGGCGGAGCCTTCCATCGGCTGCGGAAGGCCACGTCCGGTTGGGTGTCACTGTGGATGAGGTATGCCAGCGGAGCTACGCTTTATTGAGGGGCACTTTGATACTGCTGCTGACTCCTGAGGCCCCTCTATCTACATGCGCCTTCCAACTTTTTGCTCTGCCGTTGACGTGCTCCTTTGCCCTGTTTGACGTCCCGGTTCTTGGACTCTCTCGCGCCACCTGACGTTCTTCTTCCCAATCCGCACCTCTTCGCAGACCTTCTGCGCGACCTCCACCACTAGACTTCGGCAGTCACATCAACCACCTGGTCTCTCCGTGGTGGCCTTCCCTCACCTTAACACAGAATAGCTCACGCTGCCACGTGCGGATCCTCGTCGATGTGCATGTGACCAACTTTCAACCTTCGACTCAGCAATCTTACTCTTGTCGCAAACACCACACTTCAACAACTGCGAGTCATCAGCAACATCCGCGTCAACTTGATCCGCGCAGCTTTAGTGTGGTTCGAACGAGAGCGAAACGGCCTCGGTGTGTTGCCGTCAGATCCATTCGGTCCTTACCTCGAGTGACGACGATCTGCGATGTCGAAGCTATTCATCGGGTTTGTGACGTCGTCATCATCTCCGATGCGCTTCATTGTTGACGCCGACTCGCAGCGGCCTAGCATGGCATACCGATGACCAGACTTTGCGCACCAAATTCGAGGAGTTCGGTCAGGTCGACGAGGCCGTGAGTCTTGTTACTTTCCGAGCGCGCCATCAGAATCGCTAACTTGCGCCTCATAGGTCGTTGTGAAGGATCGCGATACTGGTCGCAGCCGCGGCTTCGGTTTCGTGCGCTTCGCTGAAGATGCCGCTGCCGATTCGGCTATCGCAGCGATGAATAATGTCGAGTGAGCACATACCGGCATGGCACATCTGCCGCTCGTCACACTGACTTGCGCGACCAGATTCGATGGACGCACCATTCGCGTTGACAAGGCCTCTGACCGAGGCAGCGGAGGCGGTGGTGGAGGCGGCTTCAGCGGTGGTCGTGGTATGTCGAGCATCTCGGAAAGGCTTCCGCGACCGAACCTCGACTAATGTTCTTCTTCTAGGCGGCTACGGCGGCGGAGGCTACGGTGGAGGCCGTGGTGGCTATGGCGGAGGAGGCGGCGGCTATGGAGGCCAGCAAAGTGGCTACGGCGGAGGCTACGGCGGCGGCCAGGGCTACGGTGGAGGCAACTGGTACGCATCGTGATGACACTAGCCTGACTTCGCTCATCCAAGCTGACAACTCCTCAGGCGCCAAGGCGGCGGTGGAGGTTACGGCCAGCAGGGCGGATTCCAAGGTGGCCAGGGTATTGCCGGGTTCAAATCTTTTTAGAATCCATTGCTAACCTCGCACAGAAGGCGGTTACCAGCAGCAGCCCAATGGCGGCGGCTATGCTCAGCAGCAAGGAGGCGGTGGCTGGCAGTAAGCCTAGCCGGAGCATACCACTACTGTCCTCTCACAAGGACATTCGCCATGGGTTACATGGCAAAAAGGATACTCTCATTTGAGGTGGATGATTCTCAGAATGCAGCAGCATAGGATCTTGGAACGGTGCATGCATGATTTTTTCTCTTGGGACAACGGCATTGAAGGCCGTATCGAAGTGTCTTCCGACAGGGCGACTGTTTGTGGTGATTCGGAATGATACCCGTTTTGCAGCAAAATGGTAGCTGGGCGTACTGTTATGGCCCATAGTCTGCACTGAGCAATGTTAATGACATGAAGTCCAAATTATCTTGACCGCCGCGCAGCAGCAGTGTCCGTGATCGCCATCGGTAGTGTGATTTGGGTGAGGTGTGTTCCTGACCAAAGGACCGGGTGCCGGGTAGGCATGTAGCACGTGGAAAGCGTGGAGGTCCAGGGCAGCACGGTCAAGCAAGTTGACAAGCTTCTCAAGAGCTCCGAATTTTCTGCCAGCCGGCACGCCATACGATGCCATCTTTGCCTCTGTATACGCCCCACACCCAGCACTTACGCTGCACCGCATTAATGTGATCGTCTCTGCACGATAAGCACAACCTTGCGTCCCCCCTTCCCGCGCAATCATGGCGACGGCCCCAAGTCCGCCTGCGCTGAAGTTCACTGGATCCAGGCATCTTGTCCAGCGTCTGGTGCTGGCGACCTTGACGGGTCGGCCAGTGCGAATTTCCCAAATCAGGGCCTCGTCACACACCGCTCCAGGCCTTGCACCGCATGAGGTCTCATTCCTACGCCTGCTCGACGCGATCACAAATGGCAGTCAGATAGAGTTCTCCTACACGGGCACCACAGTCCTGTACAAGCCTGGCTTGATCACAGGCAGCGTCGCCGGCCATGGCGCGTCGGGAGGAGTAATTCGACATGAGCTGCCTGCCGACTGCACGCGAGGTGCCAGCTACTTTCTGATCCCATTATGCTTATTGGCGCCGTTCTCGAAGGCGCAGGTCAATGTGCTTCTTACGGGGACAGGTGTAATCACTTCGGCGACACCCACAGGTGATGTCTCCGTTGACACCGTGAGGACGGCCATACTACCGCTCTTCAAGAGCTATGGTATCGACAGGAATCTGGAGCTGAGGATTTTGCGGAGATCGAATCCAGGTCCGAATGGCAAGGGTGGTGGAGGAGAGGTTCAGCTAGTCTTTGGACATCAAGTGAGGCTGCCTAAGACGATTCACATTTTAGAC
Organism: Pseudocercospora musae; assembly: GCA_001578225.1. Classification (NCBI taxonomy): domain Eukaryota; kingdom Fungi; phylum Ascomycota; class Dothideomycetes; order Mycosphaerellales; family Mycosphaerellaceae; genus Pseudocercospora; species Pseudocercospora musae. The sequence continues at coordinate 41,128 of LFZO01000095.1, forward strand.
GCCGGACGAGTCAAGCGAGTGCGAGGTGTGGCGTATGCGACAGGTGTGGCCGGTTCGAACAACGCGCGAATGATCGAGGCTGCAAGAGGCGTGCTGAATGAGTTCGTGCCTGATACATATATTTACTCGGACGTCAGCTCTGCGCCTCTCATCCCTGCGCCAGAAAGGAACAACGCCAATGCGAAGAAGAAGGTCGGGCTAGGCTTCGGGCTGAGCTTGGTAGCGGAGTCGAATACGAACGTACTATATTCTGCGGACGTTGCAAGCGACCCAAATGGCGGAGAGGTGCCCGAAGATATAGGCAAGAGATGCGCATATCAGCTATTGGAAGCCATTGCGCAAGGAGGTTGTGTCTCGAACATATCAGCGCCGACGATGCTGACGATGATGGCAATGGGAAGTGAAGATGTGGGTCGGTTGACATTGGGCAAGGAGGTCTTGGGCACAGAACAGGTCATACAGCTTGCAAGAGATCTGCGAGCATTTGGCATGAGTGGCTGGGGCTTGAAGGAGGACGAAGACGAAGAGGCTATAGTGAGCATTGTTGGAAGAGGTGTGGGCAACGTGGGCAGGAAGATTGCTTGAGAACGCTCAAGAATTGTTAATGAGGAGTCTCGAAGACACCGTGCTCGAGAATATACTGGAATGACGCGTGGCTCAACATGGCACTCACCGCCTGCGATTCACATGCATTTGCGCACGTGCAGTGGACTGTCGCTTTTCATGGGCCAATCACCATTCAGTGTTGCGCATGTCTGCACGTGCAAAACCTCACCTGGCTCAGTTTAAAACGCCGCAACATTCGTTTTCCGACTTCGCACTGCACAACGATTTTACGAAAACCTCACATCGTACGAGTTCGCGAAGGCTTCAGGCGCAAACGTATCATATCGACTACCACAACAGTACTTAATCGCCGCGACACTAGAACACCACCTTGATCCCACCTTCAAAATGGAGAGCGACGACATCGAAATGGAAGATGCGAACCAAGAGCAAGAAATTTCGGGGCCCGAGGCAAATGAAATTCCGCCGCGCGACTTCAAACACGTTCAGGAGGCGACCATGGAGTCGCAGAAGCAGAGAGAAAAAATCAGCAACGAGCCAGATCACCTTGTCGAGTCTCACGGGCCTTCTCACCTCACCAAAACCCTTGGTTTCAAAGTCGGTAGCGTTTCTCGCACCAATGCTGTTGAGTGTGGAACCAGTCATCTCGACCCATGTGAGCATGAACACTCTGGACTCGCTGAGCATTCACACATTCCCGAGGGAGGCGAGACTCGCAAGCCTGCGGTGACCTTACCTGAGTCACTTTCAGCTTTCAATGCAAAGCTGCGGGACTCTGCGATCAAGTGCAAATGCCCTCTTGGCACGTTACGTCGGCGTAAGGAAATGGTCTTCACGGGAGTTCGGGATGGCATGCTAACCTGGATGCACCTTCCTTGCAAGCCATACTTAGCAGAACTACCAGAGGATCTGATGGCCAGAATTCGAGAGAGAATTAAGCTCGTGACATCCAATTCAGATGGTCTCAGCATTAATGTTCAAATGCAGAATATACTCCTCCGCGTACTAGGCTCCAACGCAACCGACGGGCAGAAGAGAAAGGTTGCAAACATTGTATCCGCGTACCGATGCGATCCTCCATGCAAAGGCTCGAAAGACAAGAAGGACTACTTCTGTTGCAAGAAGTGCTGGGCTTGGCAGCACAAGAATTGCATGCTCTATGGTGACAACGGCGATCATGGCGGTCCTGTCTGCAACCACTGCTACATCCACTTCATCAGCATTCAGAAGGAGTTGAAAGCCTGGCAGCAGGTGCGTCTTTGCTCGGCCGCCAAATCAGCTTTCAAGTTTATCCGCAATCCAGCGAACTTGGAAGATGAAGGCCGGTTCACAGTGGCAGAGAAATTTCTGAAACGTCTACTTACTAAGGCAAGCTTCACCAGAAAAGATACGCAGACATACCATGCTGACGATCGCTCGCAGAATCGAGGCTTCGTGGAGAAATTCGTGCTGGCGCGCCGCCGAATACATTATCTCGTCCAAAATCGCCGCGAGCTCAAGCGTCAGGCTGCCACATTGTCCCGACTTTACCCAGGCACAAACCCTGGCGCTAGAAAGGCGGCTCGTCAGAGGATCAAGCGTGAAAACACTCCAGAGGAGACTTCATCCACTGCCGCACCTTCGAACGCAGTGACCTCTACTACAGCGCCTTCTGCTTCCACCACTGCCGATGCAATGGAAGTGGACACGGCTGTGAACGTGGACAGTACCACCGCCATGGAGGTCGATGAAGACACTATTGTGGTTCGACCAAGGACTCCTGCCGTGACAAGTAAGGCAACGCGGTCAAGTGCTGCAAAGTCGGCAACTGGGGCTAGGCCTCCAAGTAAGGCAGCTAGCACGTCCTTGCCAGGACCGTCGAAGGCGAAAGCTAAGAGCAGCGGTAAGGTCGAAAACGAAAAGGCACCTCCGCCGTCGGACTCCGAAATCGATGCTCTACCCTCGCCACTCAAGAGGAAATGGGAATTCTCACAGAAGCAAGTCTCCAAAGCTCCTCGTAAGTCTGTCAGACAGGCTGAGCGACCAAAGACCTGTCAGGAACCTGAAATGGCACCGGAGTGGGAAGATGAGGACGATGAAGAGGATCGGCCGTCGTCCAGCCGTCAGGCACGAGCTCGCACAAGTAGCAGCTATGAGGTGCCGATGCCGCGCCAAGCGCCCAGGCGGCGAACCAACAAGACATTTCGGGATGAGGAAGATAACGAAGAGCACCAACAAGACGAAGAAGAAGAATATGAAATCGCATGTACCTGTGTTGGTGTTATGCCCAAGCTGAGCGAGACGTTCCGCTGCGGCGTGTGCGGCAATCGTTCCCATCTCAAGTGCAGTCGCGACAGTTTGGGTGTACCAAGCTGTGCGTTCTGCAAGCCTCGAAAGATCCCCAAGCAGTCACGCCGAGGTCAATCATCCGGATCGCGATCGTCCAGAATGCCTCCGCCACACAAGCCAAAGCGAGAGCCATCAGCCACTCCAGCTCCGAAGATCGAAAACACTCCAGCCGCCTCAAGACCGCCCGCCCAATTTCTAAGCGAAGAGATGAAAGAAGAAGTTCATCAAATCTGCTCTACCTACCTCTGGAAGACGTGGGTCGACATTCCCATCCACGAAGAGGCAGAAGACGAGGCCAAGCAGAAGTACCATGCTGCTGATCCACCGCCAGCCGAATGGGTCGCAGCAGTCGAGACAGGTCTTGTTGATCTGCTCCAGGCTGCAGGCGAGGACATGACGCGCACATATCTCAACCCCGTCATGGAGCAGTATCCTCGCAAGAGGGAGGCCATCGTCAAAGTTCTTCGGGAGATTGCTGTCGCCGTTTGCCACCAAGGTGCATGGAAGGGGAAGGGAAAGGGTAAGAAGAAGCTTGGAGTTTTCGCGGAGGTAGTTGGTTTTGCGGAGAAGGGGGAGGTTTGGAAGGGCGACAAGTAAAGTCAGGTCCTGCTTGATCTCCCGGTGCGGATTTGCATCAAAAGAGCGATTTTGTTTTCTGGCAGCGTCGCGGATCGAGTTGTAAGATAGCAGGCCACTGCTATAGGCGCAGAGCCCAGCCCAGCACGACCGAGTGCTACGTCTGTACATTTGGGTAGGTCTGAATTGTCTTTGGGTACCTTCACTTTCGAATTTCCATGAAATCCAGAAGCACATTTGGCTTCGTGATCAATCTTTCACCACGAGACTCAATCTGCACTATGTTATCTTTCGTCGATTGGCATTACATCGCGTGATATGCCCAGTCTTTCCCACAAAATGTGTCTGCAACGCACGGAGCTGAGTCCGGGATCAGCGCTGGCACATGCCATTCTTACCAGTGATCTCGAAACTTGTCCTTGAAGGAACAACCACTTTGTCACGATAGTTTTGGTGCATCCTGGACGGCGTTTGGGCATGCTGGAAACGTTCAAGTGCATTTGCATGCGTGACTTCCTCCATTTGAGCTTGCTTCAATGGCTGTAATAAATGGCACTGCCACTCCAGATGCCCTGGATGCAGGTAGGCTCCCAACATAAAACTAACGCGCTATGCTTGATCGCGTACTGACCATCTTTCAGTGGACTACGACCCAATCGACCACTTGAATGCGCTTTTCTCACATCCGTCGACACTCTCCTCAGTTTCCAGCGTATCAGCATCTCTTCAAAGGTACCAAGATGGGCTCGACTCTGACATATCTTCCCTCGTTACGACGCAGACCACTTCCGATTCTGATAGCGTCCGAAGAATACAAGATGCGAAGGCCGAACTTGCAGGGCTCTTCGCCAAGATCGAAGGCGTACGAGAACGCGCATTGGAGACAGAACGGACCATTACAGAGATGACAGCAGATATCAAGAGGCTGGACAGCACAAAGAAGAATCTTACGTTGTCCATGACAGCTCTGAAGAGACTACAGATGCTGACAACTGCATACGAACAATTACGAGGACTGAGTGAGACGAGACAATACCGAGAATGCGCGCATTTGCTTCAGGCGGTGATTCAGCTCATGGCGCATTTCAAAAGCTACAGGAGTATAGACCAGATTGCAACTCTGAGCAAGAATGTCGCAGACGTGCAGCGCGATCTTCTAGAGCAAGTTTGTGAGGACTTCGAGGTCACGTTCGCGAGAGGTGAGGTACAGCAGAAGAGGATGATGTTGAACGAGGCATGTCAGGTCATGGACGCACTGGGAGAACATGCGCGGTCTAGGCTGATCACGTGGTATTGCAATACGCAGCTGCGCGAGTACAGACAGGTCTTTAGAGGCAATGACGAGGCTGCGAGCTTGGACAACATCTCAAGAAGATATTCGTGGTTCAATCGCATGCTCAAAACATATGATTTGGAACACAGCACGCTCTTTCCACCAAGCTGGAAGGTCAACGAGATGCTGGCGAATGCATTCTGCGAGAACACCAGGGACGACTATAAAGCTAGCCTCCAGAAGAGCATGAGAAAGGCACATGGACAGCCTCCAGATGTCAATTTGTTGCTATCTTGCTTGCAGGAGACCTTGGACTTTGAACATAGCTTGGAGCGCCGCTTCTCTGGAGGCGAATCAAGGACCTCCATGGACACTGTAAGCTCAAGTGACGAGAAGCGACACGGGTTCAGCCAAGCTATTTCGGAAGCATTCGAGCCCTACCTTAGTATATGGGTCGAATCGCAGGACAGACAGCTGGCAACACTTATTCCGAAATACCGACAGCAAGGCATTCGAAACGTGGAGGAGGAATTCCACGCCCAGCTTGTCGTAACCTCTTCTACAGAGCTGTTCCACCACTACCGTGTCACCCTGGCGCAATGCGCGAAACTTTCAACCGGGAGCAGACTGGAAGAGCTCTCAAGAACTTTTGCCAAGTATCTCGATGCGTACGCGCAACAAGTGCTCTTCTACTTTCTTTCGGACAAGACTGGTGGGCCGAGTGTGGAAGATGCGGTGGTTATACTCAATACAGCAGACTATTGCTATACGACCACTAATCAGCTGGAGGAAAGGATCAAAGGTCGAATCGACGAGGACCTGAGTGAGAAGGTGGACTTGCAGTCTCAAGCAGATACTTTCATGGGTGTCGCCTCAGCAGCGGTACGTGCTCTTGTCCACAAAGCCGAAGCAGACTGTGAACCTGCCTGGCGCGAGATGCGATCAATACCTTGGAGCAAAATGGAGATTGTTGGCGATCAGAGTTCCTATGTGTCCACGCTACTCCAGCGTGTTAAAGATCGCAGCCAGGATATTCTCCGATATCTGCACAAGCCACAGTACGCTCGAGCATACTGCGACAATCTGGTCGATGCTTTAACGAGCTCATACATCACCAACATCGTCGCAAGTCGTCCGGTCTCTGAGACTGGCTCAGAACAGATGCTGCTTGACACATACGTTCTGAAGAAAGGGCTCGCGGAATTGGCGACGCTTAACCGTGAGGCTGGTACCCCTGTGAACGCAGGCTTTGTCAAACGGATCAATCAGAGCACCGCCAAGCTCGATCCAATACTCAAGACTCTACAAGTTCGCGCGTCACCGCCTGAAGGTCTCGTTCAAGCATATCTCATTCACATTCGAGATCGCTCAGAAGCCAACTTTCGCAAGATGCTCGAATTAAAAGGTATCACGCGAAAGCAGGACCAGAACCACTTAATCGAGCTTTTCAATGCGCACAAAGCCAGCGCTGCGAACGAGGGTCTACAGCCTTCCAACGCACTCATCGCATCGCTCAATACGTCGGCACCAGTCCCCTCCGCAAACGCAAGTGGTGGCCCTCTTGCTGCTTTGAAGGATGCCTCCTCGCCCTCTCTCCTCGCACCTCCTCGCTTCGATGCCGCGAACTTTGGCAACACATTGCTCAATGCAGCACGAGAAGCTGGCGATCGCTTCGCCTCCACACCGCTACCTGGGACGTCGAACGCAGCGAGTAGAACGACAAGTCCGCCAGGTGGAAGGGCAAGTCTAGATGGCGGCGCAGGGACCACGAGTCTCAATGAGAACTTGAGGAATATTGGCAGATTCTTCAAGAAAGATGGAGCGGGTTTTGGTGGGTTTGGTCGGTAGGAAGAATAGTCCCTGCCTGCTCGACGTGCCTGCACACCGCATCTCTGTGTAGTTGCATCTCCCCGAGATGAAACTACTGCGGTGTTCCACGCACGAATATGCAAGGAGTGGTCAGCTGCAGCTACTGCAGCATGACCTTTGCCAGTGATGTCGACAGCCTCATAGCGCCTTGAAACCGAAGTGCAGAAGCAAGGTAGCATTGGAAGGATGAGTCGGCGAGCAGCGATATCCGCGTGAGCAAATGCTTTGACGATGCTTTTCGGACTCAAGCTCCAAAGCGCACCTGGTGCCGAGTTCGTGGCCCTGCCAAGGATGTGATTCCGCACAGAAGCGCCGGCTAAATGGAATGGTCGATGGTGACGAGGCATCACCCGAATGCTATGCGGACACCACCATACATACCACATACCACGCCAAGACTGCCGACTTCCCTTCCGGATACCAAGAAACAACATGGTCGGAAATCACGTGTCCCCAAGCAGCAATTGAGACAATTTCTTCGCCAAGGCCCTGCACTTTTCAGCAACTGGATTGGCCATATAGCTTTCCACGCTTGGCGTGCACTTTGCGTGCGACCGACGGCCGGCTAGCGATGCAGTAGTGTGCGATTATCATCGACCATGGCCATGTAAGCATGTTGCACCGCCAGTCGCCGCACGCGCGCCGAACTGCTCCACCCATCGATTTCCCTTCCGTGTTCTTCGCGTGTTCGCCTCCTCCCATTGCTCCCACACCTCACTCCATCAGCCGAAATTTTGGTGCTGATACCCGCAAATTTCTGCTAGACTGCACCAACGCGTGTCAGCGTTGCCTCGCATACAGCGGCCGCAGCGCATGCACGCGCTGACTCTCCCGCATTCGTACGCAACATATAATCGCTAACGGCAGGTCTTGTCTTTGCATGTGCTTTCCTCAAGCTTTGTCGCGTGTCTTCCGTTGTCCCTGCCTCTGACTCTCCCTCATTCACGTGCAAACACGCGTCCAACTTCACATGTCGCGCTAGTTTGACTCACTTACTCATCGGCATACATCTGACTACACTAGACCGCATACAGCATATGGCCGACAAGATCAAGGCCGTAGATGCGGCGACAGATGGCGAGAAAGGCATATTCCATGATACACACTCAGCAGCCTCAGGCAGCGACCTCGAGAAAGGCGCCCATGTCAGAGCTGGAACCACGGCACAGCTCAGGCGACGACTACAATCGAGACACCTTCAGATGATCGCCATAGGTGGCACGATTGGAACTGGTCTCTTCATCGGATCGGGTGGTGCGCTGGCGAAGGCCGGTCCGGCCGGTGCTCTCATCGCATATGCATTCGTGGGTACTCTGGTCTACTCAGTCATGGTCGCTTTGGGAGAGATGGCGACATACATTCCCATCTCTGGTGCTTTCACTGTCTACGCCTCGAGGTTTGTGGATCCTTCGTTGGGGTTCGCCATGGGTTGGATCTATTGGTTCTCGTGGGCTATTACCTATGCTCTTGAACTGACGGCTTCGGGATTGATCATTCAGTACTGGGCTCCAGATCTCAATGTCGGTATCTTCATCGGGGTCTTTTGGCTGGTCATTACTGCTATCAACTTCTTGCCAGTATCGTTCTATGGCGAGATCGAGTTCTGGTTCGCATCGATCAAGGTCATTACGGTCATCGGCTTCCTCATTTTCGCCATCTGCATCGACGCCGGTGCTGGACAGCATGGATATCTCGGTTTCAAGACTTGGGACAATCCTGGAGCTTTTGCTGCGTACCTTGTTGAAGGCAATCAGGCACTCGGCAAGTTCGTCGGTTTCTGGGCTGTTCTGCTTCAGGCCGGATTCTCCTACCAGGGAACTGAGCTGGTCGGGATCGCTGCTGGTGAAACCGCCAATCCACGCAAATCTGTTCCAGCCGCCATTAAGAAGACCTTCTACCGAATACTTTTCTTCTTCGTCTTCACAGTCTTCTTCATCGGTCTACTGGTCCCATACGACAACGAAGATCTGCTCTCAGACAACACCGACGCATCCGCATCTCCGCTGGTCATTGCTGCCAAGCTCGCGGGCGTCAACGCCCTTCCTGGTCTGATCAACGCTGTCCTGCTCTGCGTCGTCCTCTCAGCCGCCAACTCAAACGTCTATTGCGGCTCTCGTATCCTCGTCGGTCTCGCAGAAGAACGATCAGCACCTTCGTGCTTCAAATGGACAACTCCACAAGGCGTCCCATGGGTCGGCGCAGCATTCACCGCTGCATTCGGTCTCCTCGGATTCATGAACGAAAGCTCAAGCGGTGGACAAGTCTTCGACTGGCTTCTCAACATTACATCCATTGCAGGCTTCATCAGCTGGACATGCATCAATATCTGCCATCTGGCCTTCATGCGCGCGATCAAAGCTCGAGGCCAGTCCCGTGACGACCTGCCTTACAAAGCTTTCTGGCAGCCTTGGTTCAGTTGGTACGGACTTATCTTCAACGCCGTCATCATCATCACCAATGGTTTCACCGCATTCATGCCATGGAATACTTCGGACTTCTTCATCGCTTACGTGAGTTTAATCTTGTTTGCGGTCATGTATGTCGGCCACAAGATTGTCTACAGAACCAAGTTCGTCAGCCCTGCGGAGGCAGATCTTGATACGGGCAGGAAGGAAATTGAGGAAATGTCTTTCGAGGAAGTCAAGCCTACGACGTTGTGGGGCAAGTTTTGGGCATGGTTAGGTTGAGCGTTTCAGTACCGGTGATTATTGTATCAATATATCTTTCACGATGATGAACTTCGCACCACAATTCTGATTGCATCTCAAATTCTATAGAATACTCCTGCACTCTTGATGCGCCTTCCCAACATCAGCCTAAAACCTCCTCCCATCATCCCACCACCCCGAACTAAACAACTGACCCTCCCAAAGCTCTCTTCTGCCGACCGGGCATCTTGTTTGCCTCTCAGGCTTGGGTATGCCTGAACGGTCTTCGCTCCGGAGGCGACTGCACCAACACTCGTTGCGATCGGAAGCGTGATTATGCCGGACACGTATCTCCAAGCATATCGTCCACCAGTCTTCGAATCTAGAGTAGCGACGCTCTGGTGTCGGAGAGACTTTTGAAGGATCAGCTCGAGAGCGACGACGGCAGCGAACAGAACGAGGACGGGAGTCGTCTTGAGCCAGAGTGACAGGTACAGCGGTTTCCACCATCGCACCTGTCTCTTTAACTAATTTCCCTGAGTACTTTCGCAATTCGCCTCTTTGCTGTCTTCGAACAGGTCCACTCTAAAAGACCCGGTAGCATTGACATTGCTTGCACCCGAGACCGTCAATGCGCCAGCATCGTTGGGCTAGCCACTTCGCCCTATGCTACAAGAGGGCGACTCTATCTCGTGTTCCGGAATGATGGAAGTGCTTGTAATCGCATTCCTGGTCATGGGTGTAGAACTTGCCAGGAACAGAGTCTAAGCCGGCTCTAAAGGCGTCCACTATGGCGTCTATGGTTGCTGTCGACAACAAAAAGCCCATGTAAATTTGCAAAATGCAGGTCGGGTATTGCATATTCGCCTGAAGTACCGACTGGAAACGCTGTGTTCAGTTTACTAGCCCCATATGCAAGTATTCCCGGTATACTTCGGTTTAATGCACTGGTGTCCCATGCTGAAGCATTGAATTTATCACTGGAGAGTAGCGCTACATCGGCACTGGAGACGACCACATTTTCGAGTGCCAATAGACCAGTCGATAACACAATCAGTGATTTGAGTAGTAGCGAGCCAGTCGTGCCAAGGGCAACGTCCAGTGCGGTGCCGTCCCCCAAAAGACTAAATGAGGTATCGTTGTATCTGCTAGAGATCGTATACCATAATCAAGTGCATTCTATTCTTCATACTTTGCATTCGGCTGTAGAAGCTGCGAGTAGAATGCTCGTTGTATTCGACTTCTCCAGTGTGAGACAAAACTTCTTGGCTGCTTCTCTGGACAGCGGCGACAGCCTTATGATGGTCTTGCAAGCTTTGTCCGTGACCGATAGGCGGATCGAAACTTTAGCAATCACGCGTTCTCCTTTCGACAGCGGCTTTGAAAGTGTCCATGATGGGCGACAATCTGGTGCTCACGCCTTCGCCCATAAGACCTAGACATGGTCCGGGAGACCACGCGTGAGGCCGAGACCTTGTAGTTTGCTGTCCGAGAGGACCGAGACATTATTATCGGGCGGCCTTTAGCTTGGGACAAGTGTAGGACTCTGTCCGATGACTCCTTCGCGTGCTTAGGAGAGTTATACACCACAAAATCTATGGTATACAGCAATTCTGAATATGTTGGTCTATCAGTGAGTGAAGGAGTAGTGAAAGCTGGTGCCTGAGAAGGCGAGCACCTGCCTTCACGGAGGTGGCTTGGCAAGCTTGGACCTGCTAGGCTCAACCGCGACCGCAACTGACTCTTTCTTACCTATTGTCCGCAATCTTCAATAATAGAGCTGAACTTGCAGAAGACTTCGCCTTCTTCTGCGCAGTATCATTCTCTCCCACAACCACTACAACCGACATCAGACCACTATCTTTGAAGACACTCGCGCACGCCGGCAACTTCATTAAGAACAAGTCGCGCTCATTACCAGGGACAAATACCGCAACACTCACTACCAGCAACCCTCGCGCAGGCGCCAAAATGGTGTCTCGCACCAGCACCGACCGTCGCCCACCACGCGGACCCGCCGCCATGCGTCGACGAGGTGACCGCGATGGCGATGTCACTATGGACTCGATCGCAGTAAAAGGCCGCAGCAAGATCGGCAAGACCACGCCTACCGGACCAGCAGCAACTCGAGCAACGCGCAGCGGCGGAAAGGATATGCTCACGACCGGCGGCCGACGCGAACTTCTTCGAAAGGCAGCCAGCGGCGATGTATCCATGCGAGAAACCCGCGCACCGAGCTCTGCAGTCGTCCTTAGGATCGATGGCTGGACCAAGAGCAAGGCCGCAGACAACAGCGATGGCGGCCGAAAGTCACTCACGCAATGGCTGGAGAAGAAGGCAGGCATGAGATTAGGAAGAAAAGATGTGAGAATCAGGAAGGTATGAAATATCCTCGCAAGCCCTTTGCGAGCTCGCCGACGCATCCGGTCCGCCCTCGTTAGCAGCCAATTCTCAGAACGACGACCGTGATTAAGCTACTGGCCAGCCGCTACCCTTTGGTTGACTTCGTACACCCGTAACTAAGGAATACTAATTCGTGTAGACCAAACAGGATGGAGACACGTTGCTGATCACCGTGCCATCGGTGGATGCAAAGGCATATCAGCGAATGGACGGATACGAGTGGGCAGGCGCAAAACTGAGCATTAAGCGCGAGGGAGAAAATGTCGAAGAGAAGAAGGACAGCCAGACAGAAGATGTCAAGGCTATGCTCAGAGGTGTGCTCGAGCGACGATGGAACCCGGATACAAAGGTGCTCGACCTTACAGCACTCGGCCAGGACGCTGACCTCAAGGCTTCGTCCATGTTTGACAAAAGCTCGACTACCAGCAAATTCTTCCCGGCGCTCATGAGGGTACTAGAATTGTCTTTCGACAAGCAACAAGAGCGCGATGAAGCTGTCACTGGTGTCACTCTTGCCAACAATGCCCTGCAAGATCTCGACATCGTCAAGGACCTATCGAGAACGCTGCCAAGCCTGCAGAATCTCGACCTGTCAAACAACGCATTCGCTAATCTGGCTTCATTGGATCTCTGGAGACGACGATTCAAGAAGCTGCAGAACCTCATTCTGACCGGCAATCCGCTCGAGCAGAACGAGCCGAACTTCGCGACCGAGATTATCAAGTGGTATCCGTCGCTGATGTTTCTCAATGGCGTGCAAGTCCGCACCGAGGAGGACGTCAAGAACCAAAACAACATCACCAACTTGCCGTTCCCCATTCGGTCACCGCAGTTCCAGGACGAAGGTCAAATCGCAGAGACCTTCATTCGCAACTGGTTCTTGGGATTCGACACTGATCGACCACAACTGGCGCAAGTATATTACGACGAGAACTCCGAATTCTCGCTCGCTGTCAACACTGGCGCCCCTCGAGATCCATCTGGTAAAGCGAATACTGCGCCACAAGAATGGGACCAGTACATCAAGCACAGCCGAAATCTCAAGAAGCTGAACCACATCGGTGCCCGTGCCTCTCGACTATACCGCGGCACGAAGGCTATCGGCGACCTCTTTGCGCAGCTGCCCAAGACGCAGCATCCAACGCTCGAGGAGTCCACCAAGTGGATGATCGAATCGCACATACAGCCAGGCATCCCAGATCCGACCGGTGCCAGCTCATCTGGTGTTGATGGCTTTTTCATCTCGATCCATGGCGAGTACAATGAGCCAGCGACACAAAAGCAGCGCAGCATGGATCATGCCATCTACATCGGTCCTGGTGGTTCCATGGGCGTGCGCGTCGTCAGCCATACCGTTACTGTGCGCGCATATGGCGGTGACCAGGCTTTCCTGCCTATAGTCAACACGCCACCAATGCCACCTGCAGACGTCTCTGTCGCTGATGGCGTACCACAGCTCCCAGCAGGTATCTCGATCGAAATCGCCGAGCAGATGGTGGCAGAGCTCAGTAAACAAACAAACTTGACACCACAAGGCTCCCACGACTGCCTCACGCAGACAGCCTGGAACTTCGATGCCGCCCTTCAGGCATTCAACAACGTCAAGGCCAGCCTTGGACCAGAATGGTTCATCAACGGTGTCGCGGCAGCATAGAATGCACCGCGGTGGAGGATACGAAAGATCCGAACATAACTCTCAAAGAAGGAGGCACCGGCAGCGAACGCGGCAAACACCGCACTGTCTTGTATCTGAAATTTGTTCTAGCGAGGCGCATGGCATACTAGAAGAACGCGAAATTGTGTGTATAAGGGGAAAGGGAAATTGTTGCATTTTTGGGAACGATAGCAAGGCGCTTTGGGTTGAGTTCTCACGAGACGATGATACCAGACTGCACGGACGCATGGGCTTTTGGGATTGGACTGCCTCTGGGATGACCTAGGTGTTGAGGCTTAGACGGCTTAGATACCGCAATACTATGGATGCGCGAAGAGGCACTTGTGAAGCTGGAAGCGAAATGCTTTCGATGGAGTGAACGTCTCTTCGACATGGTTTGAGCTGGGCACAGCAGACGACAACTATTTGGCTTCCCATTCCATTTCCTCTTGAAGTATGCATTTGGCTGAAGCAAAGATGATGATTGGTGCGATGAACGAGTCCGACATACTTTGGTGCACACGGCACATGAGTCGCGGGTCAGAAGGCATACTCCTGGGAGCAGAGATGAACGGGCAGAGGGTTTACTTTGTAGAAACTGCGCAATTTTCATTTGGTTGTTGTGAAGACTAAAGCTACCAGTACTTCCATCCTAGAGCTTAATGGTGAATTGTGGAATTGTGGTCAGAATTTGTGAGTGCGTCCCGGATGGACGTTTTGTCTGACTGAGATCCAGCCCAAGAGTCGCCGCTACAGCATAGGGCAGCTGAAGACTCCTGTTCGCAACACCAAGTTGAAATTTTGCGGTATGACTTGCGTGACTGTAAGTTGCGACGCGGTCTCCACCAGATCCGAGTCTATTTTGATGCGCAGTGCAATCAGGGCCAGGAGCTAGGTTGGAGACTCGGTGCCAGCAATAGCACTCGTCCTGAGGCTCAGACGTCTCTACTGTGTGCAATCCGATCCGATATGTCACGCTCGCCGTACAAAATCCCTATTGCAGATGTCAGCTGACACGCATGCATTTTCTCATTGATAATGTGGTGCTCGTGTTTGTGGAGATTTTCAGGTTTTCCCTTTCTAAGCATCGACAGCCTGTATACGTCGGTACTGGCCATGCCTTTTCCGGCTCTTCCTAAAGATATGGGTAAAGGTCGTCGACTTTTTGTCGACATCATCATAGTATGATGCTTGGAGACGGTGGAAATTTATGCACGGTGAACGTACCTTGGGTTTTGCGGCGAATGCTTAGGAATCGCTCAGGAGGCTGTGCTGCGAGAGCTCTACCTTCATCACGTGGGGAGAGGAGACATAATCACTCAACAAAGCATGTGAAGAAGGGGAGCAAGGGGTATCAGAAGCCATGTGAGCTGAGATGTCACGGTATTTCGAGGAGAGATCGTGTTGTTCAAGAATTTCAAAGGAAGGAGTCAGTGGCTGAACGCGACGGGCCGTTTGCGAGGCTTAAACTTAGATGGACCCTTCCCGAATAAGCACTTCCAAGTGTCCTCGATCACTCATGGCCACCTATCTACCAGAATGTAAGCAAAGTCCTGCTTGGAAATACTTCCACTTCTCGCCGCAAGTCACTGTCTTCACCCTTGTTGCTCCTTGCCACATGCGCTTGAATCGGATCAAGTTACACCCTTTACCACATCAAATAGTGGTTCGCAACATTTCGCGTCCCTTTGTTCCGACACTGCAACCGTTATTACGACCTCCGCGGATCCGTATGAGAATATCAATAAGGGATTTTGAACGAATACGGGTCTGATAGCTGGCCTTCTAGAAAAGGTGTGCTGGTCTGTCACATGGACATTCTATGCACTATGCGCTGACATGTTGGCTTGCTAGAGCGACAGTAACACACGATGCGGTGCACGGGAATGCACGCGTTCTACCTTGCAGTTTTCACTCTCCTGGGTGAGACTCAGGGAAGATCACATGCTTCTCCTGCGTCTCCAGCAAGTCCACATGTTTGTGCAGTAGGTGGCTGCTCTAATTCTACTCGTCCTTCTTTTATTCACAACATTCCTGTTAACTTCCTTCAGCTTGAACCTTCCTCGAAAGTGTCAGACGCTTGCGCTTCGTATGGCGATCTCCACGAGTTGAACGACAAATTACATCCTTACGTACGAAATCTTGCGAACAATACCGACTTCTTCTCGTACTATCGATTAAATTTATACAACAAGAAATGTCCGTTCTGGGACGATCAGAATGGGTTATGCGGGAACAGAGCTTGCGCAGTCATTACGGTGGACGACGAGGAAAATATTCCTGAAGTATGGAGGGCGCATGAATTGAGCAAACTGGAAGGACCAAAGGCAGAGCATCCGGGCAAGAAGCAGCAGAAAGAGAGGCAGCTGCCGCTGCTGGGTCAGCTTGGAGCAAACGTTGGAGAGAGTTGTGTGGTGGAGATTGATGATGAATGTGACGAACGGGACTACTGCGTTCCGGAGGATGAGAGCGCCAGTGCCAAAGGAGACTATGTCAGTCTAGTGGAGAACCCGGAGCGCTTTACTGGATATTCTGGAGCTGGAGCACACCAAGTCTGGGAGTCCATATACCGGGAGAACTGTTTCTCCAAGCCAGTGTCGATCGAGCAAAGCTCACGCAACGTCGGACAGTCGCCTGTCTCGGCCTTTTCTCAGGACCAGGCCAAGGCAGCTCTGGAGTTGAAGCAAGTGATGAAGGCAAGCAAGCCAGACGATGCGATTGATTTCGAGGACGAATGCTTGGAGAAGAGAGTGTTCTACCGCGTGATTTCCGGTATGCACGCATCGATATCTACGCACTTGTGCTACGACTACCTTAACCAATGGACTGGAGAATGGGGACCAAACTTGACCTGCTACAAGGAGAGATTGCATGGCAAGCCGGAGCGGATATCGAATATTTACTTCAACTTTGCGCTTGTCTCGCGAGCAGTCGGCAAGCTGCGAGACTACGTGCAGGACTACACGTTCTGCACCGGCGACCCCGAACAAGATGCCAAAACCAAGAAGATGATCACGAACCTGGCGAACGCCATTCCTCCAGGACCTATGATCTTTGACGAGAGCGTCATGTTCCAAGACCAAACGCCCGATGGGATTAGCTTGAAGGAGGACTTCCGCAATCGCTTCCGCAACGTCAGTCGTGTTATGGATTGCGTAGGGTGCGACAAATGCCGACTCTGGGGCAAAGTGCAGACCAACGGGTTTGGAGCGGCGTTGAAGGTGCTCTTCGAGTTTGGTCATGACCACGTGGGTCAAGACAAGCCACTCCTCCGCAGGACCGAGCTGGTCGCGCTGGTCAATACTCTGGACAAGATCAGTTCGGCGCTCAAAGCGTTGGAGCACTTCAAGGCCATGGTTGAGGCGGAGCAAGCAGGCAAGTCCGCTGCTGAGGTCGAGAATACGCCGCGACCGGCATCCCGAATCGAGCCGAGCAGTGTACCAAACTTTGAAGATCTGGATGAGCTCGACGATTTTGATGACGACAACACAAGTTATACGCCTGCCGCCGAGCCCGAGACGGTCAGCGAAATATTCTGGGCAGAACTCGAGCTCGTCTTCAGGGCGTGGATGTTTGTGCTGAAAAGCTGGGTCGAGCTGCCTTGGAAAATTCCGAGCATCGTCGCGACCGAGTTTTTCCGACTCAGCGATTTCTGGTTGGGACGACCTGTTCGCGCGAGAACGTGGGAAATAAGATTTCCGACGAAGGACGAGTTATGAATATAATGTTAATCTCGAAAACTGTTTTGTATTTAGAGGCAAGCATATGCGACGGTGCTGTGGCGCAAGGTGTGTGGGATGAGTGTATATATTTGATGGGAGATGTGCTCGGTCGTGTGGTGTAGGTCGATACTACGGTTGTAGCACCGTTTCGCACAGACGGGCGCGTGATATGGCTTTGGGACAGGCTAACGACGCCGAGTGTCGTTTTGACGTTCTCAAACGCGCCGTGGTATGATTCGGGAGTGAGGCACGTTCTGAGTTCTGTCAGGGAGTAGCGGAGAAATAAAATACAGTGACTCGCGAATATGCTTTTTCCGGATACAGCGGGATGGGCGGGCGCCGGGAAGGCTTCCACCGTAGCCTGTAGGTTGCGACTAACTATAGGCTGGGCTGGGCTGGTCCGGCTGGACGCTGGACGCTGGACGCTGGACGCTGGACGCTGGACGCTGGACGTGACGGGCTGACACGCTGACACGCTGACACGCTGACACCAGCTGGCAACGCCGGGCCAGTCGTCTCGTTGGGTCTAGCGCTGCACCGAAAGTCTCTGATCGCCCACTGCATTGCCCACTGCATTGCCCACTGCCCACCGCCCACCGCCCACCTTCACACACCTACCGTCTCTTGTAACCCTCCGAAGCGCTGTCGTTCGCTGTATCGTCGTTTGACCCTTTCGTGTCGCTCATTTGACCTGCGCACTGCACATCCTCCATCACGCGCCTGCGGCTGCGACAAACTTACACTCACTCACTCAATCTACACCATCTTTAGCAGCACCGCCCAGCTGCTCAGAAAGTACATTCCTTGCACCACCCATAGGTACCTCACTTTGCGCAGACAGCGTCCGCTGCACACCACTCGCTCCCTTGCGACCACGTCGATTCCACAGCTCCTCCTCTGGCAATTCCCGCATCGACAAGTCTTCACCACCAACCATCGCTTTCCGAAGCCTCCAGAGTATCCGCAGATGCTCCCTTGACACCCGCAGCGCCAGCCCTCGTCTCTTCCCTCCACCGTCCCATCACATCGAGATTCGACATCATCAATCACCAAAGAGCAAAGTCTTGCGCGACGTCGACCATCTGATCCACGACTGCCGTGAAGCACCTTGAAAGATCTTCGTGATCGCTTGCGACTGCCGACACTAACAAACGTTGATCAACGGCCACCACCCACCCATCATCCGACACCATGTCACTTGCTCGAACTTTCACCACCAGGCTGAGGGATAATGACCCGCCGAACATTCACATCGGTCGCGCTGCCAGTCAGCGTGCTGGCAGACCTGTTCGTCGGACCCAGATCTCATCGCCCGTAGCCTTGATCTCCTCATCCAATGCTCTTTCCTTCGATGCACCCGACATTGCTGGCACCAAACGCATTCAATATCGTCATGCATCGGCCTCTTCGACATCGAGCAATGCCGATGACAGCGACGCCAGCACCATGGACTTGAACAGCAACACCGATGCCTCATCCATCGAGAACTCGCCTATCGATGTCGAGCCCGAACCAAACCATCTCAGCTGCTACTTCAAGCCTGCTGTCGATACCACGACTCCCGCCCATTCGCCAAGCTCATCGAAACATTCCTCCTTTGATGCGCCAAGCATACCGCAGCGAGTACCATCGCACTCGAAGAAGGCGCATGAGTTCTTGCATCGCAAGCGCTCGGTCCAGCGACTCATGTCCCCGCCCGTGAGCATGGTTCGCCCCGACTCCACAGACATGTTCTCAGGCTACACTCCACCCGTGGAAGCGCCAAGGGAGAACCCATTTGGCAACGAACTTGCACAACTGGATGAAGTGGCCGAGGAGCTCACCTTTGCTGTGCGCGACGCAGAAGCCGAAGAAGACATTGCTTACATGCAAGCGAACGGACTGGCCGCTTTCGGGGCCCAGGACTACCTCAGCGAGATCCACAGTGCCATCTACGAATGCTTCCATGCCGAGGCAACAGTCTGGATATAGGTGGCTAGCTCCACGTAACTCATGCTGGCGTTAGCAATCGAACCCCGTCGATCAGGAAATCGATAGGGTTGCAGATGCGATGAATCTCGAAGCCTGGACGACCATTTGACCCGACTTGTCAGCCGAAGCGGAGAACACATCATACGCAAACCGCAAGCATGAACTCTCTCTTCATGATGCACATACCTTGCACTGTCTGACCCTAAGTCCTTCCTTGCGTCTTTTATCTCGGGCAGATTCTTTCACGACTACACTCACGACCCTTGGGCGGGTGTGCTTCTTGGAAGATCTGCCGTCCACTCATTTGAGAAAGGGAATTCACGACTTTATGTTTTACTGAAAAGGGAACACACTCGGCGTTAACAACCCGTCTATCCTTGACAGCACTGTGCTTTGGCAGGTCCTCATTTGTTGGACTCTTTTTCCCTTTTATCTGCTGAGCACTTGGAATCGTGTTGGCGATTGCTTCCAGAACTACATATTCCGTAGGATCTCTAGGCAGTTGTACATGGAATCATTGGTTGGAAAAGTTGCATGAATCTTCGCCTCTATCGCTCGATCTCTTTGGCCTCAATTTCACGTCACTGACGACAGACGGGACGACAGGTCTGATCGCAAGTACAGTAGCGTGATGATCGATGCTTCGTCAAATGGCTCGGGCCGAAATGTGGCAGGCACGTGCGGCGTGTTTCCTCTCGTCACTTCTTCTCTCAAAGTAAACAAAGAGCCATCAGCAGCTTTTGCTCTTTCGCAATCAGACATCGCACTGTCTAGCAGCATACCTTCCAACCACTTGCGATCTCCTCATTCTGCGCGAGCTCTGTCCGCCCCTTCACCGCTATCCGCCAGCCAACCTTTCAGGCAAGCTAATCGCGGACCTGCAGTAGCTTCGAGTGGTTTCAAGAAGACCCCTCCGCAGAACACTGCAGCGATCCTTCTTCCGCTCGCACACACCAGGCGCTACACAACATCTTACAACTGTCAATCGCACACGTCCGCTACGGTACGCCTTACATTCTCGGCTACTTCCTCTGCGAATCTGATCGATATCGGGCCGAGGGGTTCGCGCGCAGACTCGACTGCCTGATCGAAGGTAGTCACGCAGATCCTGAATTGGGCTCACAGCAGATCGCGCGAGAAATCGCAGTGCAAGGCAGCAGATAGCAGGAATGTCTGCAAATCTGGATATCGACTACACGCGGCGGAACAAGAAGGCGCGATTGCTTACGGATGCCGAGAGGGACAAGTTGGATGAATTCATTGATTCGATTCACTACTCTTCACGGTATGAGGATGCAACCCGGATGTAATGTCATCGAGGCACCACGACTAATAAGACTTGCGATGTACAGATACAGCGACGACCACTTCGAATACCGCCACGTCCAATTACCGAAGCAGATGCTCAAAGCGATACCTAAGGAGTACTTCGACGGTGCAAGAGGAACGCTGAAGCTGTTGTGGGAGGATGAGTGGAGAGGCTTGGGTATCACTCAGAGTTTAGGCTGGGAGCACTATGAGGTGCATGAACCGGAACCGCATATTCTGCTGTTCAAGTGAGTTTGTGTCACGAGAGTCCTTTGCGCGTTGGCTAATCATTATGGATGTGTAGGAGGCCGATCAACTTCCAAGCACAGCAGTGAGTGCGCGTGGGCGCATCTGCTTACCACAACAACAACTATTGAGTGACGCGACTAGCCGCTGCACATTGCAACTGTTGGCTCGCAGCTGCAGACATCTGCTCTCTGGTCACGAAGTGCTGGAAGAGCTCCTGGCTGTTTGGGCAACGTGCGACCATGTCTGGGCGACCGCGCTGCGACTGAAAAGGCAAACCCGGCCTCGCGCTTCATTCGTGCATTTCGTGGGCGCTTTTGACGAGATGATGCATTTACGGACGGATCGAGGGCACTGCAGTGCTCCCAGGAGGTCTGGGCGTTGATTGACAAAGAGCGGAAAGGAAGCGATCATGGACAGAGACTTTTTTTTTGGCGGCCAGCGACCAAGTCTTAATTCTAATGAGTGTGCACGCAAAAGTCCATTGAAACGAGACCAGAAAACTTCTACTCTGCGACACGTAGATGTCACGACGCACGCGACACCAACGCGCGCGCGCGTCCTCGCGACCGGGGTTGAACTGTGGAACAACAAACGAAAATGACAACCTTTTGTCTGACTGACTTTCTGACTTTCCTCAGCCTTGTAGATCTTGACTCGTGGCACCCATGTCTGTGCAATTTCCTTTTTGCCAACTTTAAAGGGTCCCTGACATTTCCTGGGTTATGCTCGAAAAGCTCCTGGTTGCGATCTTCGGGATTGTGATGGATCGATTCCGATCGGCAGTTCTGTTCTGATCGCATGCACGATGTCATGCCGCGCTGTTGGGCGACGACGAATGCATTTCCTTTGCTACTTTGCCGCCTCGAATCGAACCCCACGCCTCTGGTCGCCCCCCGTCCGGTTCAGCCATGATGCGGAACAGAATGCTTGGCACATGGCAGTTCGGCTCTCGTCTTCGTATCACGCTCTGGTGAAGCCAATTCCACTGCACCGACCGCATCATTGCTCGCCAGCTCGGCTCTTGTGCTATCGCCTGCCAGTTCAGCCGCTTTCTCCACAGCCGGAAGCTCTGCTCTGCTTGCAACGGGACCCGCAGGAAGTTCGGCTGCTGCTGTACTGCCTTCCAGTTCGGCAGCCTTTCTGCCCATCGCCGTGAGCTCCTCGTAGTATTCTGAGTCTGACGGTGTGCTTTCATCCTCCTCCTCCTCCTCCTCGTGATCATTGTCTTGTGCTCCGCCTCGAATCTTGATTGTTTTCACATCTGGCATGTCCATGTCGTCGATCAACTTGTCTTTGTAGCGGGCGATGATGCCTTCGAGCCTTTCGAAGATGCTTTCGAATTTGTAGCTCGCGGCCAGGTTGCGGCGTGGTATGATGCTTTTCATGTCCCTTTGGATGTGCGCGGAGTAGCCGCGGACACGATAGATCCGAGCAGCTGCTTGTACGTCTCGTTCTTGCGGCTGCCCGCTGTTCCGGAATGTGGCCTCTTTGAATGCTCGGACCAGGACCAGCATGAGGTCGGCAGCCATGGTGAGGAAGAGTCGACAGGTTGCAGGAACCACGAGAGGAAGCGATATGGCACCTGTCACGAGCCAAACTGGAAATCCGCCGGCGAATCCAGTGCCAACGTATCCAAACAGGTTGAGAGCTTCTGCAATAGACACCAATGGATCAACGCCGGCGTAGGTCCAGACATTCTTCTTCAGTGCAGTGATCGCACTATCGGCGGAGACTCCAGGCAGACCGAAACAATTTATGATCGCCTTGCAAACTTTGGTCGCAGCATTCTTCCGATGTATCGTCGAACCAGCGAAGGAGAAGGAGACTCCGCTGGCCGTTCTGACGAGCGCTTTATAGCGGCGCATAACTTCAAACATAGCCATGTCAATTTTGAGATCGATGCGCGTGACCTGCGCTCGGATGTAGAGCAAGCGTACTTTGTCGACGTCAAAGCAATGTGACGTTGTCTTGCTGAGAAATGCGATCGATTCTTCGTCATCTGTTGATGAGCTTGTCAGCGTTTACATTCGCCAGGCAAGGAGCTAGTGACCATGTAGCACTCTCTATACTCACCTTGGCTTACTGCAACGATAGCGTCAAGTCGGCCTCCCGGGACTGATTGCATCTCTTTTCGAACAGATTCTAGCCTCTCCTGTAGCTTGTCTGCCGCGTACTCATCGCATAAGTCCTCGTCAAAGGCCTGCTTGTTTTTCTTTAGCTCCTTGCGCTTTGCCGAGAACTCGATGTCCAGGAAATCGTCCTTCTTGGTCGCCACAACCACGATGGGCACGTCGTTGGCATACTTGCTCACTGCCTGGAACAGCTTTTCTGTCGCGGTCTGCAATGTCCTGGCGCTGTTTATTTCAATGCAGAACCAGATCACATGCAAGCGGTCCTGAATCTCTTCTGTACCGGATTTCTCCTTAAGGAAGTCCTCGATGGCGATGAACTCGGCGTCTGCTCCAGCCTCGAAGCCGCCGGAATCATGCACGATTAGATCGGGTCTGCCGTCAAATTTGATTTCTTGCTTCACATCGTGAATGCCTCGCGTCCGATCAGAGCTTGTGGTGACCTCGACTCCAAAGGTTTTATTGATCAATGTCGACTTTCCAACTCCAGTATTACCACAGACCAACACTCTAATTGCCCCCAGTTCTCCTGATGCATCCGACTCTTCTTCACCCCAGAACCCAAAATTGATGTGGCCGTTCTTGATCCCGAGCATTTTCTCACGCCATTCCTCTAGATGCTTCTGCAGCTTTGCCTCTTTGGTATCCAGAGCCACATTTATGTGCTCGTCCAGCAAGAGATACACGGACGGGTGCACAATCGTTCCTTGAGGAGCGAAGTCACAATATCCACGGAGGTACCCGTTCGAGTCAAACGGCGCTCGCTGCTTCTTCATCCTGATTGCGCCGGGCCTCATGTGAAGCTTGATTCCATACATATGTCGAGACGTTGCTTGATCATGGACGATGCGCAGATCTTGAATAGTGGTGACGAGGCCATTCGCAGCTGTGAACGAAGATTTGATGGTCTCTTCGCCGCCGCTTGATCTGGGGAAAACCACCTCAAGGGGTCTTTTGATAATACCTCCAATTTTAGTCGGCGTCTTGCCCTCAAAGTCGATCCATGTCCCGCAGGCATTTGCTTCCAGAATCATCCATTGTAGAGGATACAGTCCTAGGCCGGCCTTCTCTGCGACACCGCCCATATCTCCATGGCTACCTATGAACAACGCCTGCACAAAGCTACGACCCTGATGGTGTAGCTCTGTGCCGTAGAACTCAGTCGGGTGCACTTCTTCTGGTTGGAGCGCTCTCCGATCCTCGTGCAACGCCAAGGCATGTCGGAAGTGTTTTATTGAGCCGTTGAAGGATATGTCAAAATTGCTGTCGTCCACCGCTTTGATTGTATCGAAAGCTCCAAGGAATCGAATTGTCGGAGATGGTCGGAGCTCTTGTGTCGTGATCGTCGAGAGTGAGGACACAGAATCAGCCTATGCTCACGTCAGAGAGAGAACAGTCACGAGTCAAGATATGTATCTCACGCGCACATGTGCCAGTGAAAGATTGCTTGTAGAGCTCAGTGAGGGATTATCGGAGTCCTTCAGTAATTTCTTGTAGGTCCTGGCGAACTCTGGAGAGCCTGCTGAGATCAAAGCTCCAAAACGATGCAAAAGCCCTGCCACAGCTCGCACAACGTATGCTCCGCGCGAGAAGCCGAAGAAGACCACCTCATCGTGTGGAGCTGAGAGCTCGCAGCACTTTTCATAGATGTCTCGTATTTGGTCTTGGTAAGGATTGCCCAAGACGCCAGCTTGTAATCGGTCCCTTGAAAGCACGTCGTCTGCGCCACCGATTCCCGCATAGTACAGAGGCTCCTGGCTGTAAGTGATTCCAGTGTCTCTGTCGAGGCATTTGCCATTTTTGATGCTGGTGTATATGCGATAGATGTTCGTGGGCACACCACTGTCGTCAGGTTTGTAGCTCGCTCCATCCACACAGATCACGAAGCGCCTCGACATTATGGCTGGAATTGGCGTTGAAGCAGCTATCGATGGCAGTGGTGAGGGAGCCGCAGAAGGCAGTGATGGCTGGCCTGCGACATAATTCCCGTTTGGCCCAGCATCACGCATGCTGTGAAAATTTGTCGAGCGAATGTCCAATGTCTCGTTTGTCAGATTGGAGGAGAGGGACGCTGCTCGACTCGACGCTATCGAGGAGCGCGGCGATGACTCGCTTTCTTTCTTCTCCATCTCGAACGAGATTTCGCCTCAGGCGGGACAAGCTGCTTTTGCTTTTGGTCAATTCAGTCGTTGGTTCAGCATTGGTTCAGCATTGGTTCAGCGTTGGTTCAGCATTGTTTCAGCTGATCTTGCCCATACTGCACGATGATGCAGGCAGGATTCCTGAGCGACGCGCTCAGCTGGTTTTGATGCCCCTTCCAGTCGCGTACGCGAACGAGGCGGATTTACTTCGCAACTGCTCAGCTCAGCTCTCATGCCACAGCGCCGGCGTCTACCACTATGATAGCAAGGATCTACGCCTCATGCGGGCCGAAGGATCGTGAATGCAATGGTGAAATTTGCGGGAAACTGGAGGCCTCTGCAGACGTCCAAGAGTTCTGCAACTTGCTTAGAACTAGGTGCTCACCTCAACAGCTCTTGTCGTATCTTCGTATTCATGTTCTGTGTCATGAGAAGCATCAATGATGGTATACCGCGGGACACGTGGACAGCTGTAATCATTCCGATGCAGCAAGGGATTGGAGCACGTGGCTGCCAAGCTATTCTTAGAACTTTCACAAGTGAGTATCGTTGCAGATCCCATCCGGCTCACCAATGTTTCTCAGGGCGATTGCTCTATCGAACTGGTCGGAATCTCCACTAATGCCTTTCTTTCGTTAACCGGGAACTCTTATGCTATGTGAAGTGTTCCGAAAGTCCCTTCTGAAAAATGCTCTCTGCCACCGTATGCGATCGGACAAGCTCGTAGAACTATTCCTCGGATAACCAGAAGCGACCAGGACATCGTCACGGATATCCGACTTCTAGAATCCTGGAGCCTTGAGTGAATGCCAGATTGAGTCCTTGACTGGCCGACTTCAGTATCACGCAGTCTCGCTCTTCGCCCAAGACAAGTCTTACCCGACATTACATGCATAACAGGTTCTTCGAGGATCCGATTGGTCGCGCAGTTCTATGCCAAGAAAGCCACGGTATGCTCAACACGTTGGACCTGGTGTGCCTGTTGTGGATCTCGCTGGACGCCCTGGCCAGTAGGGCGCTGGATGCGAACGCGAAGCCAAAGCGTGCGAAAGTCCAAGAGGGTGTGGCGTTCTCTTCCAACGCACGGCGTGCCAGCCCTATGCGGAGACATAGACCCTTCGTCGTATACAGTCAAGGGCTGAAAGCTCTGGTCACGCCCTTTGACATTTGAAGGAACCATCGGCATTAAGTCGAGGTTTAGAACAGGGAGCGCTCATCACCAGGAAAGAAGGGAAAGAAGCATAAATGATGATCGCAGTAGTTTTAGCCCTCGGGCTGTGACCCGGCAAGCTCAAGGCTTGTGAGAACCTGTGATCGCGACATGCGCCTGAAGTGGCACAGTCCCTAGCTCAGCCCTGCACAAGATGTGCTGTGGGACTGGTCACAGCTCCGTTGTGTTGAGTGAAGTGTGGTTAATGGCAGGTCCAGAGTTGAACTCCGTGCTCACTGCCTGTAATTGACATCAGAGTTCCCACAATATTCTATCAGGGTGAGAGACTGCCTAAGACTGAAGATGGAGCCGGTAACGAATCAACCTTTTACACAAGAGACTTTCCAGAGTTACGAGCCGTCGGGGCAGAAACAATGCCTTGCAGGACACGTACCTGCTAATAAAAGTCCTCTTCTTCCCCTTTTCGTACCAATACTAACCACTGAGAGATGTTGTTCAGCGTACCAGTGCAAACTGTGCAATCAAATCGGGCTTTTTTTTTAGCTGGCAGAACTCCTACCCTTGCTGCTGAAATGTGACACAGCTACAAAACATCGCAGCTATTGATTTTGACCTCGCTCTTTGGTCGATCACCAGAATCAGTCGCGACAGCACCAAGTTTGTCGACAACATCCATGCCCTGGACAACCTCGCCAAACACAGTGTGCTTGCCTGCAGCAAGTATCAGCAAAGACTCGGAACAATCCATCTTCCAGACTTCAGCACTCACCATTCAGATGCGGAGTCGGGCCCAAGGTAATGAAGAACTGGCTGCCGTTCGTGTTGGGTCCCGCATTGGCCATGGATAGGGTACCCTTCTTGGTGTGCTTAAGAGAAGGCACAAACTCGTCCTCGAACTTCTCGCCATAGATAGATTTGCCTCCGCGGCCAGTACCAGTGGGATCACCGCCCTGGATCATGAACCCTGATATGATGCGGTGAAACACAACGTTGTCATATTTGCCAGTCTTAGCCAAAGTGGCGAAGTTCTTGCAGGTCTGTAGGACATGTCAGCTTCGTTGTGGAAAAGGAACGAGTGAAGCGGTCAGCCATACTCGTGGTGTTTGGTCGGAGAACAGCTTGATGGTGATGTCGCCTAGTGTGGTGTGGAGGACGACGCTGTTAGCGCCTTCGACATGGTCGGCAGCGGTTATGGGTGCGGATTGCGCGGAAGAAGAGGCAGGGGTCGAACTGCTCGACTCGTCCTTGTGGCCGCCAAACAACTTCTTCAGCTTGTCCATATTTCTTCTCGCGTATCAGTCGAATGTGTGATGAGGGCGAAAGACTTGTTGTCTGTTGTTCGTATTTGGCGGTGACGAGTACTTGGTTGAAACACGATAAACGTCACCTCTAAATTAACTGGTCAAGGCCGATGCAGGTACAGCGGAACATCGTTTCTCCGTGGATGTCGCTTTTGGAAGCTTCACCCATCCAGTCCCGCAACCTTTTACAAACAAACTCTTCATCAATGACAGATACCACAGCTCAGCTTTACTCACATCAAATTGCGGCCACCTGACCGTGAGATTTCGTTCGCTCGAGTAGTTCTTCCTGACGAAATCCAATAACTTGATCGGAGGATTCTTTGCTACATCTTGTTCCGAAGCTTCCAGCATTCTCAGCCACTCTGTGCCTGCCACAACAGCGTAGTAGCCACCACATTCTTGACACAATCCTAGGACTGTTCAGTCTAGCCATTTGGTATGAATACAGGTTGAGTCATACAATACAATCCCCTCATCAGACAACGATTTGCGGTTGGATTCCAAGTTCCAGTCACAGACGAGCAATATGGCGGTCCGGCTCTGATCAAATCCAGCGTACCTGAAGGTTCAGGAGCGGCACATGCCTTGCTTAACGGACAACTGCCCCAGACTCAGATCGATGCCGCGCACTCGTACAACAGCTCGGAATATGTATCATGCAACAAGAGCGCGAAGTTGGCTTTGATCCTCGGGGCATAAATAATAGCACGCCGTATCATGTCTACTTCAAGAGTCCAGCCCAACTGCAGAATTTCGACACGTTGTATGGGATCCCGAACCTGGTATTTGACTGGCCTGATAAGAACTTTGATACGTCGTGGCAGTCAAATGCTGCTATGGGTGCTGGTTGTGTTTGAGATCCTGTGATCAATCCGAATGGGTCTAAGCTTGCGAACATATCGTCGGAGGCTAGGGTTTCGAGAGATATGGTTGAGCTTGTTGAACGACATGGAGAGTGGCGGGAGAAGCAGGCCGACAACGGTACCATGAAGCAGCGACTCCAGTGGCAGAAGGGCGAAGAACCTCTACGGATGGATGCTGTCTCCTATGGAACTGTTCTCTCGACGTATCGATAGCTGCGATGCAACCTCATGGGGCGAAGCGCATCTTTCTCGATGTGGTCTCCGGTGGGTTCGGATGCATTTGTTCGTGCGGATTAATGTCTGAAGAGGTCTAGGCTCTGTATCATACTGCCAGGATGACCTCACCACTAACCACCAATGTTCTGGACGGTGACAAACCTATCCAGCTATTCGGCTTGAGTTCCGGTCGAGCATGATTGCCTGTTGCTTATGTCGCTCGATAGGTGGTTGTGAGAAAGAAGGAAGGGAAGTGAATGGCAAGTAAGAAGGATGGACATGTGCGGCCCCACTTTCTTCCGCAGAGCCGCAACTGCCACCCCAGCCCACCTTCCTCTTGGCAGCGACGACGACATCAGGCAGGCATATACTAGAGACAATTACAGTTGTAGTTCCATCCATCCACGCCACAACATCTGATTGCAGCACAACGCTACCAGACCGGTGTCATGCTTCTTCTCGACTATTCAAATGTGCTTATCGAGTCGCTGCTGAAAGACCGTTTCTCGCCAGAGTACGACCACCCCAATGCTGTTGCATAGCTGTACACTAATGCCAATTCAGCTCCACGCCCTCGTCGATAGACCAAGTGGTCTCAGACTTCGACAATGTCACATTCCACATCTCCACTCCAAGCTCGAAGACTCAGATCCTCATCTCGATCGCCGTAAAGTGCTGGCAAGAATTGGTGCAGTACGGCGCTCAGGCAGTGTTGGAGCGGGAATATGGCCCACACATCGTGCAGCCGGAGTCAGGCTACGACTTTAGTGTGCAGATCGATCTCGAAAACCTTCCATCATCGCAAGAAGAGAAGGACGATCTGATAAGGCGGATAAGCTTGCTTAAACGCAATGCTATGGCTGCACCTTTTGAGCAGGCGTTTGACGAGTACACGTCGTTAGCAGAGCAAGCAAGCCATTACACCACCGAGACAGCGCCTCAAGGTGTCAAGGAAGGTGGTGAGGTGCGGGCCATCCACTACCGGGACTCAGAAGCGATATACATTAAAGCCTCGCATGATCGTGTGACTGTCATCTTCAGCACGATTTTCTCGGATGAGACAGATCGTATATACGGCAAGGTATTCTTGCAGGAGTTCGTTGATGCAAGACGGAGAGCTATCCAGAATGCGCCGCAAGTCATGTTCCGAAACGATCCGCCGTTGGAGCTGCAAGGCATTCCGGGATTGCAAAGCGGGAAGGACAAGATTGGATACATCACGTTTGGTGCGTGGAACTCACCAGGGAGTATAGTACGCCTATTTGCTGACGTTGTTACAGTCCTCTTCCCAGAACACTTGACACCCCAGAAACGCTTCGAAGTCATCTCCCACATTCAGACATTCCGTGATTACTTCCACTACCACATCAAGGCCAGCAAAGCATACATTCATAGCCGCATGCGAAGACGGACGGCCGACTTCCTTCAAGGTGAGCATCAGCACATGCGTTATATGAGTACTCCGCTGACAGCGCGACAGTGCTACGCAGAGCTAGACCTGAGACGGAAGAGAAGGAGAGAAAGACCGCGAGCGGTCGCACCTTCAGGGTGCAGGGGTGAACTGATGCCAAGTATGATGAACACTTCGACTTATAGAGCGCGCTTGTAAGTCGGCTTGCGAGGTCAAGCTGGATCCTGTAGCGCAAGAAATGCAAAACGTGAAATGATGTGAGTGCATTCCAGTTTCTCTCATGTGAAAGTTGGCAGCCGGAAAGTCCCGGGCGCCGATGTTTCTATCGGACTCGCTTGCTTGCCCTGGAGCATCCTCCAACACTGTTCGCAGAGACCAGTCGACGCCACAGCCACGATGGCCGATATGGAGACCTATGTATGCTACTGTCAAGATTGCAATCAGTTCTACCATCGCCTCGAGTGTATTCAGGGATTGTTCCGCTCGTACAGCGGTAATGCAAAAGTTGGTCGAGCGCTCGTCGCTGCTCGCGCGAGCGTCAAGGAGGCTTTATTCCATTGGCAAGACCGTCGCGGGCACAAATTTGTGCCACAGCAAGAACACACCCACGAAGAGGACCATTTTCATGATGAGGAATATGGAGATGAGGACTGTGGAGGATATGGCTATGCAGAAGGTGGCTACGCAGAAGCGAAACATGATGGAAAGCTTATGGCGAAAGACAGCTATGAAGAGAGGTACAACGAGAGGTGCGTTGATCAGGATGTCATCTACCGATCCGAGGACGACACAATCACTTCTGACACTGGCAGCGCGGGCGGTGTGAGAGTCGCCGATGAATAATTCGAGCGCAGCGACGCTGAATGTTTCTATCGCGGCGTCCAATCAAGGACTCGCGCGCATGGTGTATGTCGCTTCTGTCGCTCACGATGTCATGGACGAGCTGACAGGTTATAGACTCCAGATCCCGAGCACGTCGAGAATGGAGGACACCACCAGAAGTTCATGGTTTGTGATCACTGCAGAGCTCACGGCCTTCCTTGTAATGAAGCTGCCGTCTGTGATCAGTGTCAATTGTTCGAGCAGCCGTGCATACATAAATGGTGCCCGAACAGCCGCGATAGCAAAGCTGATTGCTCGAACAATGCTTGCCGCTACACGCATCGGGATAGCATCACAACGACCGAAGGCGAACCAACATGGATTGTCGTCTACGGTAACTTATCGGGACATTGGTCCCATGGCCGCGTCGCTGCAAGAAGTTTCGACGATGAAGAGACCTCGCCAGGATTTCAGGGCCTGAACACAAGACAATTTGCGGCTGTCACATACTTGAACACGCAAGTACAGCAGGGTCTTGGGACTTTGGAGACATTGCATTATCCCTGTCGATGTCAATTCGAGCAGAGCGGCCGTGGGAACAGCGAGAATAGGATTACGATCAGCAGTCAGGCAGATCCGCCACACGCTGCGCCTCTGGTGCAATATTGGTTCCCGAGAAGCTTGAGGGAGTTCGTTCAAACATTTCCTGAGACCGAAGCAGTCGGTGAGGATCACGAGACCGATGGTGAGCTAGCGGACCTCGAATGCGATGACCTCCGTGATATGGACTTTCGTGGGCGAGAGTGCTGTTGCTCCTGCGGGTCTCGCGAGAACTACATCGCGCTGTACCGATGCGGACATTGGCAATGTCATGCATGCGCAACCGTGGCGCGAAACCAATACCCTTGGCGATGTCCAATATGCACTAGACTCAGCCTTTGGGCTTTTTTCGTCAACGACAAGAGCATGACATATCAGGAGTTCAATCTGGAGGACTTCGAGATCAGTGATCGCGATCTTGGCATACGATACGAAACTGCGATGATCAGACGGGACTCCATGTGGATCCTAGAGCGAGCAACGTCCATTTGAGAGCCACGAGGAAATATGTCGGGAGTAAGCGTTGGCAGAATTGTTTAGCAGGTTGATATGGTGATGCTATGGAGGCTTGAAGGGCGAAGGCATGGTCAGATTGAGAGCTGGAAACATGACTGTGTGCTGCTGAAAAGATAATCGCGTGATTCAAGATGAGTGCTGGGTTGAGTGTAATCGTACAGAGCGATAATGTACGCGGGTATGCTGGCCAACCCGGTCGACTTCCGAACTTCACGGTGCAGTTGCCAGGCTCACGATGGAGTTCATCGTTCGGAACTTGACGCACTATCGAAGCACCAACTTCAAAGCGCCAACGGCCACCAGGCGGGTACTAGTCCACCATGGCAAGGTCAGCATAGCTTAGAGACCTGCTGAGTGCTTCTGCGGTCGGTGCCAGCAGTATTGCGGCCTACTTGCCACTTTGCAGCCCTTACTTGACGACTCTCACGAAGCTGTTGTGGGATCTCTGAAGGCGGCGAAGAGGTTCTTATTCAAAGGCTGGATAGATTGGCAACAAAAGGGATAGCACCAGCTCTATCTTGTGAATCTGGACGCGCTATTGAGACCGACAGGCAAGAGGCGAGAGGATGTCGACAAGCCTGCGTCAGTTCTGACGAATGCTAAGAGACGCAAGATCGTACTCGATTGTGACATGAAGCTAATGCGATCAGTCTCCTCAGTCTCCCGTACCGACTTGCACACCGCGCGCACAGATAGAACAAGTCGTAGAAATCCTTAAGGCGAAAGTGGCATGCGATCACTGCTGTGCCCACGATCTGTCCTGCGACTAATGTCGACTTTTCAGTGAGCCCTGCATCTACGCTGGTGCCCCAACGCGTTGAGAGAGAAATCCAAGTGCGATCGTCTGTACTGTCGCAGTGTCCACGACTTCGGTCTGCCGAGAAAACCAATCCTTAGTGGCGACTTACCTCCCCCGTTGTGCAGCGGTCTCATCGACCCGCGGACGCTCGAGGACATCGACTTCAGCATCGATTTGACGGCAGGGAACTCACAGATTGACGCACGCCATACGGACATCATCGAGAGTGGCGGTGGCTGGGATGGCACCAAGGGTCGGAAGGCAACTGAGTACACTTGCTCCTGTAGAAATGGCACCGGACCGGCATGCACTGAATGTGGCTCAAAGAGCAGTTACTACAGGTATGTGCCGTGCTTCATCATCATATCCGCCAAGCAACTTTTAATAACAACCAGCTCCAGCATCGCTCCTTGCAACCACAGAACTTGCTACAACTGTGCCATCAAGCACCGAGTCGTCGACGATCGCTTCAATTGCCTGGTCTGCGCCGCCCCTGCAATGTTCTTCATCTTCACCGACGAGACTGGGAAATTGTATGAGCATTACAACGCGGCTTCAGACTTCGAGCGCCGAGATGTTGGAGTTGGAGTACTTTGCAAGACGGTCAAGATTCATGATGATGCGATGAAAAAGGGAAAGAGGGACAATGTCGGCAAGCTGGGGTAAATGAGCTATGAACAGCATAGACTGCTTCTGGTGGTCCTTGTTTAGCTACTAGATACAGGCAGCAGAGACGCTGCAATCAAGCATCGTGTTCATTTCAATCCATGAATATATGTCTCTACCACCGAGTTGAGCGTGTGAGCGAGCATCTGATCCTTGGCTGAATCGTAGCTGTCAATTCAACTCGTGGAAATAGCGGCCCCTCCGATGGTAGCCTTCATTGATATGGTTGCGCCGAAGCGCTCGCATTCGGCCTGTCTGCCTTGAAGATGGTAGAAATCACCTCGAAATACTAATCGAACTCAACCCTGCCGGGGCTTGTCGAGACCCACTTTCTGAAAGTGAGGTTGAGAAGCCGCTAGCTATGCTCGAGTGATGTGTGCATCAAGTATGCGACCAATCACGAGGTGTGCAGAGAAAGACGTTATGCTGAAGTTCAATTGTTGTTAGCAAACAACCTGTAAACAAAGCGAAAAGGGAAGGCAAGGGAGCTGTGATTCATCACATGCAAACCTCTAGAAAGCAAACGAAGCCTAATTCTTCCCTCAAACCTCACCCCAGCCAACTGTCTTGACAAGTTAGCAACTCTTCCACTTGACATCCAACAGCAACAATAACGACACCCTTACACCACATCCTTCTACAACGACGCTCAGCAAATCTTACACCACTACCAAATATCAACACCGTCATCATGTCAAGCCTGTCGCCGACCAACCCACAGCACCAGCTCAAGCTGTACGGCTGCAACTGCGCGATCTGTCGTAGCCTTCATGGCGCGCGGGCCTCACTCGTTGCGATCCCGATACACCAAATGAACACGTCACATGTCGACTCGGACGCTGCTGGTCTCGTTCTCGAGGCTGAACGCTTGCTTGGCGCAGCGCAGTCCATTCTTCTTCAGTACCACATGACGCAGCACAATCGACTTCCAGCTATCGAGCAGCGAGCGAATGGAATGTCGCCACCGCAGGGGGCGAATGGCGCTCCTCAAGCAGTGGCAGAGGACACATCACCAGCTCAGAGCGACAGTACTGTGCACGCAAGCCGGACGGCCACGTCCTGGCGGTCAAGCAGCACTTCTCCGGCGAAGAGTGAGAAGGCAGACAACTTCCAAGAGACGATGATTGCCAGACTCTCGGAGCTCGGTCTTTTGCGCGACCAGGCTGGAAACAGTCAGCCATCGACTCCCACCACCATCGTGCACCAAGACGGCAAGACGGTGCAGAAGTCAAAGTTCCTCGTGTGTGACCACTGCCGGTAAGTCAGACAAGCACGGCCCTGATCACGTTTCATAGTGTAACAGCAAGGCTTACTGATGCTTGCCACGTGTAGATCGCATGGCATCCGGTGTAACGAAGCTTCAGTGTGCAAGGAGTGCATCTTGCGAGAAGTGGCATGCACGCATCGCATGTGTGAGCTGTCACCGAACAGCAAGGAGGATTGTCCTCGACAGGTGTGCTTCTACGTGCACGAGGATTGGATGCCTGATGTGTACGGCAAGCACAACGCGGGCGATGAGAATTGGCTTATCCTGCCCGGCAGAATTCGCGAGCACCTGAGCGCTGGTCAGCTTGGGAAGCTTCGTCAGAAGGTGAGAAGCGCTATGCGGACCAAGCCCTCTCTTCGTACAGACTGACTGACGCGACATGGCAGCGTGAGGAAGAGATTCTCCGCTGCTATCAAGGCGTCTCCTTCCGCCAGACGCAAGCCAAGCAGGCGCTCACGCAGCTCGTCGAGACGGGTCAAGCCAGCTGGGAGACGGCCAACATGGCGTGCAAGTGTCGTGAGATTGAAGAAGAAGAGCAGCGCGCTCAGGCAATCGAAGCCAAGCTCCGCCGCATGGCCGTCGGAAGTGATTGATTGCTCGGCGGGAATGGGAATGGGAATGGGAATGGCTGGACGGAGACAGACGCCGTCCGCATGTGCGTGTCTACTTTTTTGCTGCAGGTACACGGGCAAGGGTGATGACAAGATTGTACGACTATGCTGGGGGAAACGTGGTGTTTGAGGTGGTGAATCTTTCCTACTGCTTGTCCTGTACTCTACTCTACTGAATGCCGCACCTTCACGTGAACTGCCTTCAAAGTTGCCTCGGGCTGCCCCAAGTGGACATACATGGTGATGTCGGACTTTCCTGAAACACCAACTTCACGGGGGTGCGTGGCTGTGTGTCACGAGAAGATGGGTCCGGATGGGTCATCGTGGGTGCTGCTTACTGCTGTCGTTGAGCATCTCATCTCGGGAGCAGCCGTGCGAGATTGCGAACACCGAACGGACCACGGCCTCCTGGCCTCCTGGCAACCTGGCAACCTGCTGGAACGCCCACGGCAGACGCCTCACCCTAGCGACTCACCCTTCCTCGCGCCGCCCGCTGCCCGCCGACTTCCAACTTGCACCTCGTCGTCGCCGTCGTCGCTGCCGTCGCCGTCCCAGATCTCTACCAACACCACCACTACGGCCTACTGACCACCGTCGCTCTTTCCAAGCATACGCCTTCACCACCGACCCAAGTCACTCCTTGCCGACCCGCCCGCCCCCCTCTTTCCGGACGTGCGCCACGAGAAGCAGATCCCCAGCACCAGCACCATACCGCGCTTCGACGCATGCATCGTGTCGTATCTGCCATGAGGAGCTGAAATCACCGTCCATTATTTCTCACCGACATCATCTATCGCTGCCCTTGATCAACACACATCACTAATATTCTGTCCGCCGACCGCGCGCCCCATCGACACCCACCCGGCGCGGCGCGACCGACGCATGCAATGCGAAACATAATACACCAGCTGCTGGCCTTGGGGCCGGAGCTGGCCGCATACATACTCACAGTGCCCCTGCTTGGTGCTCACGTCGCACACGCAGCCTTCACGCAGACCGCCGTGTCGTCCCCCCATCTCGACCTATCACAGTTAGGGCGCGTCGCCGTGGGAGGAGACTTTGACAGCATATCGCTATACACCTACCAAGGCCAGAACGAGAATACAAGCACCAATGGCAGTCAATCATTACTCACGCGATATCCTGATGGCGCCTTCCAGTCGCTTGCATTGGCCGATGCGGATGCTTCCATACAGGCCATGTGCGCTTTCGTAGCGCGAGACGGCACACTCAATGGCGTCGTGGTGGGCGGAAACTTCACTAGTCTGGGAGGCGTGCCATCGAACGCGGTGGCGCTGTGGAACCCGGCAGACGACTCGATCACCGCGTTGGATGGGCTCACAGGGCAAGTGCAGGCATTGTACTGTGACCGAGACTCGGCTACAGTCTACGTTGGAGGAAACTTCATGGCTGGGAATTCCACAAATGCCATGGCGTGGACTACCGGATGGGTGAATTTGCCATTCGCCGGTTTCAATGGCGAAGTCAACTCCATCACCAAAAATTCTGCAGGAAACATAGTATTCGCTGGGCAGTTCGACGGCCTGGGCAACTCCACGGGTCCATCAGTACCCGACCAGCAAGTCATCAGCCTCAGTAGTGGAACCATCTCCGATGAGGGCGGTTCGTCAACCGCTGGCTTCGATGACCCCAAGAACATCGTATGCAAGACAGGCGAAAGCGATGGCCCCGGCAACACATGGCTACTGGACGACAATAGACAAGGATTTTGGGATGGCACCTATGGATTTGGCTTCAACCCGACCAAATTGCGCCTCTACAACACCGCCTACCACGGTCGCGGCACGAAGACATTTTACTTCGAGGAGATGAACAGCGGCGGAATTCTCAACCTCACCTATGTCGACCCCACCACAGGCCGCAACGAATCTTGCATCCAGCAGTGTCCGCTTCCACAGGGAAACACAACTGCCCAGGACTTCCATTTCGTCGCACATGTCGGCATGAGCCACTTCCGCATCTGGATCACCGATTGGTATGGCGCTGGTGGAGGCCTGAGCGGCATCGAAATGTTCCAGGACGACATCTACAGCTTTGCTGTTGACTCATTCAATGAGCCCAAGTGCGACGGCGTCAGCGCTGGTGCGACCTCGAGCAATTCTCCTGCCAACATCTGGACGGAGGTGGAGGGACGTGGCTACACTGCTGCCAATTTCTTGTCTGCATCGCTTACATCCACAGCTCAGGTCAGCCCAGACACCAATGTCGTCTTTCGCCCGAACATCCAACAATCTGGCAACTACTCAGTCATCCTCTACACTCCTGGCTGTATTCAGGATGGTACCTGTGCGACACGAGGAATTGCCAATGTGACCGCATCCATGACATCGAGCGATAACCCGATCACGACTACGGTGTACCAAACCAACAACTACGACAAATTCGACCAGATCTACTACGGATACATCGACTCAGAGACGTTCCAGCCTACGGTGACCTTATCGCCAATGGTTGGTCAGGCAGTACCTTTGACAGTAGTCGCTGCTCGCGTTCGCTTCGATCTCGTGGGAGGTTCTTCTGGCGGCCTCAATGGACTGTACGAGTACGATCCAAACCAGCTCAACATTGACAACACCGACTTCTCCAGCTCGAAGATCAACACAGCCGGTACTTCGCTTGACTCGAATGCCGATGTCAGCACAGTCATCGAGAACAACGACGTCCTTTACGTCGCCGGTCGATTCTCTGGTGATGGCATCTCGAACGTCATGTCGATCGGCGCCGGCAACGCTACAGCATTTCCCAAAGGAGGTCTGAATGGTGATGTTCTGGCCATGCGACTCAATGGATCTACCTTGTACCTGGGTGGCACGTTCAACAACACTGCGGAGGACTCAACAGAAGGTCTTGAGAACGTAGCAAGCTTCAACATCGACAACAACGAGTGGGGCGCACTTGGTGCAGGCGTGAACGGCGCCGTCTCGGACATCGTTCCATTGCAGTTCAACATTACTGCGGGCAACGAACAAAGCTGCCTTGGTATCAGCGGCAACTTCACGTCGGTTAACGCTGCCAATGGACACCCCGCCTTCGATGCCGATGGGTTCGCACTGTGGGTCATTGGCGAAAACAGTTGGCTACACAACATTGCAAATGCCAGCGTGGCGTTCAGCGGCACCCTGACCGCGTACGCTGAGGTGCCCGACATGGAGCCCGTCTATGGAGGCATGATTCGCTCGCAGGGACTTGATTACAGCGATGCTGTTGAGCTCGTTGGCTCAGGCACCCCCCAGTTGGAATCGTTGAACATTGCCATGCAACAATCCACGAACTCCTCGTCGTCCTCCTCCAAGCACAAACGTGCATTGACTCCTAACCCCAATTCTGGAGCAAATTATACTGGCGTGTATGATGGTTTCTTCTACAGCAAGAACAACCTCAACATTACCATCCTTGGTGGAAACTTTGCTGCCACCGCAAGTAACGGCTCGACTGTGGAGAACTTGGTGTTCATCAACACCACAAATGACAATCAACAGACTGTGTCTGGCGTCGGTGGTCTTGACTCCGACTCTGTCTTCGCAGCAATGGATGTATACGAGACCATGCTCTGGGCTGGTGGCGCGATCAATGGCACCGTCAATGGCAACCAAGCTCGAGGTCTTGTTGTCTATGAATTGTCTGCCAACCGCTACGCTGCGCCGCATCCTCCGGCTCTTGGTGGTGATACAGTCATCGTCAACGCTGTCGCTGCCCAGCCCGAAGGTACCAATGTGTACGTCGGCGGCCAGTTCGAGACAGCAGGATCACTTCCATGCGGTACGCTCTGCTACTACGACACGCGAGCTCTTCAGTGGCAGAACCCAGGCACCGGTCTTTCTGGCGTAATCAACGTAATGATGTGGACTTCCAACACGAACCTACTCATTGCAGGCAATCTCACCATCAACGGCAACCGTACTATGATGGCGACGTACGACACCAAAAAGGAGACCTTTACTGAGTTCACTGGCGCATCGACGCTGCCTGGTCCAATCAGTGCAATTTCCGCTGTCGACGGCAACTACGATCAGTTCTGGGTCAGTGGTACAGCGACCAACAACCAATCGGTATTCCTCTACAACTATCGATCGGACTCTTGGACGGCAGCTTCCGGGCTTGGAGCTGCCACAACCATTCGCAAGCTTCAGATCATGCCACTTACCTCAAAGCACGATGACAGTGACTTGATGGCCAACGATCAGTCTCTGATGATCCTCGGCAATGTCAACATCCCGGATCAAGGAAATGCCAGTGCTGTCTTGTTCAACGGCACATCCTACGAGCCGTACATCCTCACCAACATGGAGGACGGGAGCCAAGGCAGTCTCTCGGCCATCTTCGTGAGCAATCCACAAGCTTTCATGGACAAGGATCATCATCATTTGAGTCTGGGAGCTATAGTTGCGATCGGTCTCGCGATAGCACTGGCTCTCATTGGCATCATTGTCCTCATTGGCATTCTCCTTGAGCGACGAAGGCGAAGGATAGAAGGCTAT
Organism: Pseudocercospora musae; assembly: GCA_001578225.1. Taxonomy (NCBI): domain Eukaryota; kingdom Fungi; phylum Ascomycota; class Dothideomycetes; order Mycosphaerellales; family Mycosphaerellaceae; genus Pseudocercospora; species Pseudocercospora musae. The sequence continues at coordinate 80,711 of LFZO01000095.1, forward strand.
GTTCCCATCTCCGGCGACAAAAGCGCCAATGTGAACAGGCTACCACCAGAACAACTCTTCTCGAGGCTGGAAGACAAGCCGAGTCCGCCCCGGATATGAGAGAGAGAGAGGGAGAGAGAGAGCTACATGAAGCATTGCTTGTTTGTTGATAGAAGAAGATCACGCCGTCACGACCACATTTGTTCACGACCACGTCTGAGATTTCGACTTGCCGGCTCCGCACATCATTCTGGAGACCGGATCCGGCGAGGTGTTTTTGGCGACTCATCGCATATTTTGCACGCACAAGAGATACCACTTCGTTTTTCCGCGCTGCCTTTTTGTTGGTGTGATGCTTGGCGATTTTGCATGCACACAGACCGGACTGATCAGCTACACAGCTGAAAAGCACCACACCCACCACACTTTCCTACAACCATTGCTTGTTGTTGCTGCGCGAAAACGGCCGTACTCTCGCTCGGAGAGATGAAAGGGTCCTGGCTGCCAACTCTGTCTGTTTGAGCTTGAGCATACATGACTAATCTAATCTTTGGGCATGCCAGCCATAATGTATTTATGTTCTTGTGTTTGAGAGAAAAGAAAGGAAAGGATGCGGCGCTCGCTGCTTGGATAGGTGCGAATGTACGGCCGTTTCGAGAGTGATTGTGGAAGGGAGGAAGAAGAGTATATAGCATAGCATAGCGAGGGAATGGAGCTGAAGGAGTTTGAAATCACTTGTGATCCATGTCTCCCGATCGAAGAGAAAACAAGGAGTCATCCGGTATCGAATACCTTGTTGTGTGAGTCAATGCCAAGTGTCGTCCTTATCATTATCGCCGGCTGCGCTCCGGGAGGTGGAAGTCTCCACGCAAGCTTTCAGACCTCAAGCAATCTTTTTCTGCTGCCATTCACTGACCTGCACCGGTCCATACACAGCTCACTTTGAGGGAGGCCTACTCTTCCCAGAGCACGCCTCAACTGAGTCGCCTTCATGGTGTTTGCTCCCTCCACACGCACGTCAGAAGGTATGAAGTGGTTCTATGACTCCACCGCCCTTTTTCACGCGTGCAGAGCGATCAAAGATAGGATGCTAACTGACATGTAGACTACATTAGCGACCACCTGTGGAAGGCACAGGGCATCTGATAGACCACTCTCACGCCCGCTATAATCTACACCAAACCCAGCCATGGCTCTCAGCGCGCGCATTGCCCGTCGGCTGCAGCATGAGCTACTACACCAATCCACATTCGCGGCCACCCGCGTAGCACGACGAACTTTTGTCACGCAGCCCGCCACACGATACGCGCTTCAGAAGCCAGCACAGAAGCAGGCCAGACACTTCTCCCGATCTGCTCGCACACTCAACCAGACCGAGACGGCCCCAAATGCTGAGGCATACATCAAGAGCGGTGCCATCGCCGGTGCTCAGAACCTTGTAGACGTGAAGAAAGTGCTGGTCATCGGATCTGGCGGTCTGGCAATCGGACAAGCCGGGGAATTCGATTACTCCGGTTCTCAAGCACTCAAAGCCTTGAAAGAGGCCGGCATTGCCTCAGTTCTGATCAACCCAAATATCGCAACGATTCAAACTTCACACGTGCTGGCGGACGAGGTATACTACCTCCCAGTCACTCCCGAATACGTCACCTATGTCATCGAGAAAGAGAGGCCTGATGGCATCTTCCTCTCTTTTGGTGGTCAGACGGCCCTCAACTTGGGTGTGCAGATGGACAAGATGGGCATCTTTGAGCGCTACGGCGTCAAGGTGCTGGGAACCAGCATCCGCACTCTCGAGCTTAGCGAGGACAGAGATGAATTCGCAAAGGCTTTGAAGGAGATCAACATCCCCATTGCAGAGAGTGTCGCCGTGGACAACATCGACGATGCGCTCAAGGCTGCCAACGAAGTCGGATACCCCATCATTGTGCGAGCTGCTTTCGCACTTGGTGGTCTCGGATCTGGTTTCGCTGACAATGAGGAAGAGCTTCGCAACTTGGCTGCACGATCTTTGACTCTTTCTCCTCAGATCTTGGTTGAGAAATCACTCAAGGGCTGGAAGGAGGCTGAGTACGAAGTCGTGCGAGATGCTTCTGACAATTGCATTACTGTCTGCAACATGGAGAATTTCGACCCGCTTGGTGTGCACACCGGAGACTCGATCGTCGTCTCGCCGTCCCAAACCCTCAGCGATGAAGAGTACCACATGCTTCGTACTGCTGCCATCAAGATTGTGCGACATCTTGGTGTGGTCGGAGAGTGCAACGTCCAGTACGCTCTCCAACCTGATGGCCTCGACTACCGGGTTATCGAAATCAATGCTCGTCTTTCTCGCTCTTCTGCGCTCGCATCCAAGGCTACAGGTTATCCTCTGGCATATACTGCTGCGAAGATTGGTTTGGGCCACACCCTGCCCGAGCTGCCAAACGCTGTCACTCGTACCACTACTGCCAACTTCGAACCTTCTTTGGACTACATCGTCACCAAGATTCCTCGATGGGATCTAGCCAAGTTTCACAATGTCAACCGCTCTATCGGATCTAGCATGAAGTCTGTCGGAGAAGTGATGGCTATCGGCCGTACCTTTGAAGAAAGTTTCCAAAAAGCTATTCGTCAGGTCGACCCTAAGTTCGCTGGGCTTCAAGGTGACAAGTTCGACGATCTTGATGAGGTCCTCCGCAACCCAACTGACCGCCGATGGCTCGCCGTTGGACAAGCTATGCTCCACGAAGGCTACTCTGTAGACAAAGTCCACGAACTCAGCAAGATCGACAAGTGGTTTCTTTACAAGATCCAGAACATCGTCGACACTACCCACGAACTGCAAGACATTGGCTCTCTTTTCGGCGTCAAGAAGGAGCTCATGCTCAAGGCCAAGAAGCAAGGTTTCTCCGACAAGCAAATCGCTCAGGCGGTCAACTCTACTGAGGACGAAGTTCGTGCTCGTCGTAAGAACTTTGGCATTCGCCCATGGGTCAAGAAGATTGATACTCTCGCTGCTGAGTTCCCGGCTGACACCAACTACCTCTACACTACCTACAATGCTTCGAGCCACGATGTCAAGTTTGACGACCATGGTATCGTCGTGCTTGGATCTGGTGTCTACCGTATTGGAAGCTCTGTCGAGTTCGACTGGTGTGCTGTCAACGCTACGCTCTCGCTCAAGACTTTGGGCAAGAAGACTGCCATGATTAACTACAACCCAGAGACGTGAGTGCGCACTTTCACCTCAACATTGAACAAGCTTTTTAACTTGACTTTAGCTACTCCACCGATTTTGACGTCCCAGACCGCCTTTACTTCGAAGAGCTGAGCTACGAACGGGTCATGGACATTTACGAGCTCGAGTCCGCAACTGGTGTTGTCGTCTCTGTCGGCGGTCAGCTTCCTCAGAACATTGCACTCAAGCTCCAGGAAACGGGCAAGGCTAAGGTGCTCGGTACCAATCCAGAGGACATCGACAAGGCCGAAGATCGTCACAAGTTCTCGCAAATCTTGGACTCAATCGGTGTTGACCAACCTGCTTGGAAGGAATTGACCAGCTACAAGGAGGCCAAGGAGTTTGCCGAGTCCGTCAGCTACCCTGTCCTCGTTCGTCCATCCTACGTCCTGTCCGGTGCCGCTATGACTGTTATTCGCAACGAGTCTGAGCTTGAGGAGAAGCTGACTGCTGCCAGCAGCGTCAGCCCAGACCACCCTGTCGTCATTACCAAATTCATCGAAGGTGCTCTCGAGATTGACTGTGACGCTGTCGCACACAATGGCAAGCTTCTTGTCCACGCTGTCTCCGAGCACGTCGAAAATGCTGGGGTTCACTCTGGTGATGCCTCGCTTGTTCTCCCACCTGCTAAGCTTCCACGGAGCACCATTGACCGCGTCAAGGTCATTGCTGAGAAGGTCGCCAAGGCATGGAACATCACTGGACCTTTCAACATGCAAATCATCTCTGCCGCCAACCCCGAAGGTGGTGAAGACCAGCTCAAGGTCATCGAGTGCAACCTGCGTGCTTCACGATCTTTCCCATTCGTCAGCAAAGTTCTCGGCACTAACTTCATTGACGTCGCTACTCGTGCTCTCCTCGACAAGGAAGTGCCTGCCCCTGTCGACCTCATGCAAGAGAAGCGTGATTACGTCGCCGTCAAGGTCCCACAATTCTCCTGGACCCGTCTCGCCGGCGCCGACCCATACCTCGGTGTCGAAATGGCTTCGACCGGTGAAATGGCCTGCTTCGGCAAGGACCTCGTCGAGGCTTACTGGGCAGCAGTCCAGAGCATGATGAACTTCCGCGTCCCACTACCAGGCGAAGGTCTCCTCTTCGGCGGTGACACCACCGCCCCAGACCTCGCCCGTATTGTCGACTACCTCAACCCTCTCGGCTACAAATTCTTCGCCGCCAACAACGAAGTCAAGAAACACTTGGAGGCATCCTCCAAAGACGGCAGCGTCAGCGTCGAAGTCATTGAATTCCCCAAGACCGACAAACGTGCTTTGCGAGAAGTCTACCAGAAATACGACATCAAGGGATGTTTCAATTTGGCGAAATCTCGCGCTTCGAGTTATACTGATGAGGATTATGTTATGAGAAGGAACACTGTGGATTTTGGCCTTCCGCTTTTCATGGAGCCTCGCACCGCTGTGCTTTTTGCTCAGTGCATGAGTGAGAAGTTGCCTAAGCCTGAAGGTATTCCTTCGGAGGTTAGGAGGTGGAGTGACTTTATTGGTGGGAAGCCATTGTAGATGAAGAGAGATGGGCTACTACTGCTATGAATGAGTATGGGGAGGGGAGGTTATTCGAAGGTAGAGGTGTAGATATGTGTTCCCTTATTATGGCCATGAAATGTGGATGTTTTCCCATCAGATCTGCATCTGAAGGGTTTTCCCCCGGTGATAATGTCATTTTCTTTGGAGATGAAGGATGAGGTCCATGCTTTGTCTCAATTGTATATCTCAGACTTTTGGCCGGAGAAAAAAAAGAACTTCCTTTTAATGTATTGCGAAATTTTTTTTTCGAAAAAGAACAAAAGTTGTCGAAGACACAGATTCTGTCTTCTGGCTACGATCAAGGAGAAAGTTTACATCATGATCACATAAGAAGCATGATGATGGTGGGATCGAAGGGAAGAAGAAGAAGCATTAATAAGAAAAAAAAGGGCTGGGGGGGGGGGG